>JAPMLY010000699.1:0-168081 GCA_026401115.1 Tetraselmis chui
CCATACAATAAATCGTGCTGAATTAGCTGGCATAGATGTAGGCCTCCAATTTGGCCGCACCCACCTCCTCACAGACAGTGCGTGCTCCCTCCGCCTCATACAAGGCTACTTAAACATGCCCTTCCGCTTACCGCCACAACATTCATCGCGACACCCTCTCATCTATCACACACACCCTTAAAACCCGCTGCGAAGCAGGCATCCGTACACACCTCGGCAAAATCAAAGCCCACAACCATTCCCTAGGCAACGACCTCGCAGACACACTCGCAAACCAAGTCGCGGATGGTCACCCACCCGACACTTTATACACCACAGGTTCTGAAGTCACAATAGGCCACTGGACATGGCCATACACCCTCCTCCCACAAACCCTAGGGGACCCCATACCCTACAGATACACCAACCTCAAATCCGACGCACACACCTACAGCACAAAACACACACACACTCCTCTCTCGCAAACAACCAAACACGGAGCCCTCCTCGCCCGCGCCGCGAAGGACGGCGCCGATTTTTCTTACCACAAAAAACACTCAACCCTCACAAATATCCAGTTCACACACAAACAAGAATTCATGTGGGGCGTCCACAACACCCGCCTACTTACTCACAACCCCACCCTGCGCTGCCCCCTATGTGGTCAATTCACCAGCAACGGCCACATGGCCGGTAACTGCCCCTCTATGTCTGGTCTAAGACAGGACCGACACAACAGCGCTCTGCAACTCCTACTCTCCCTACTGGAACGCCACAACGGAGGACGTTGGGAAACCATCACCGCAGACTTCGGTAACAAACCCATAAAATCGTTTGCTTCCCCCACCCCTGCCCTCACTCCACTTGACTGCCACCCACCTCACCCCACCCACATGCCCACCCGACTTGTTGCTGCTGACGAAGGTCTCTCGCCTGACTCCCTAACCTCATGCCCCGCCGTCCTCCCCCCTGAGATTCTCCCCCCCCTGCTTCGTCCCCCTGCACACAAACCTGACTTCATCCGCATCCTCGAACCCCGATTCGTTGGTCACTCCAACGGTCGCCGTCGCTACGCGTCCATAAAAAAGATTCAGATAGGGGAATGGAAGTACTGCACAGACAACAACCTCTCCCACACAGCCGACCTCATACGTGACAAATACACACCCCTTGCGAACGCCATCAGAAACCACTGGCCAGGCACAGTGGTCGACATCCTCCCCATAGTCATGAGCCGCACAGGTACACCGCACTCCTCCACCATCACGAGTCTCACCTCCCTTCTCACCGCCCGCACCGACCCTCCAGATAAACTCGTCTCCAAAGCACATCTCGACACATCTCGCATTCTTGCACAACTCCATACGCATACTGTCCAATGGCTGCATCACCTCCTACGCATATACCGCATCAAGTCCCGCACGACCTCCCGCCGCGCATCCGCACATTGCCCCCTCGCACGACCCTGAATGCACACAACCTTCGCCTCTAATTGCACCCTCCCCGGGGGGGAGTAAAACCCCCGAACACCCTTGGAGAGGTTGGATTAGGTGGTTAACGGTCTAGCCCTGACTTGTAAGTTCCCTGTATGGCATAGTTGGGAGGGCCCAGAGACAGCAGCCGACGCATCCGGCTTTTGGTGAAAAACCGGCGCATACGGTACATGTTGTAAACAATTTCAATTTCAATCGACCCCAAAGATGCTTCGCTCTTGTTCGTCACGGTTTCGTCTCGTACGGGTGTTCGACAAGGAGATCCTCTTGGCCAGCTTTTGTTCAACTTGGCGATCAGCACCCCCCCTCCGGAATACTAGTGAACGGTGTAAGGATTCATTAGCGATCCAGCAAGCCTTCTCTAGCGATGGCAAGTACTTAATCAAAACGCCTTTCTTCCGGACTGTGATTGCGGTGGCTACGGAGGAATTGGAGAAAGTCCGCTCGAGGTTTCAACCAATCAAGTCTTCGTGCATGGTACCCCCGGATACAACCCATGAGTTTGTTGAGGTGCTACGGGCGATGGTTCCCGTTGTTACGGGTACAAGTAGCTTAGGAGCCCCTCTGGCGATGGACTTCTCGATGGCAGATGGCCCTCCGGCATCTGACAATGAGAACTATGTTCATTTTTGGCCGCAAGACACCGTGGAGGCTCACCATCTCCTCATGGACAAGATCGTTTGCTTTGCTATGTCGGACTTCGGAGGAACGCATGATGCCTTTCGCTTGATAATCACGTGTGCGGTACGCCGCTATGGGTTCTTGCTCAGCACCCTCCCCCATGATATATGCCGAATGTACCTTGTTGTTAAATATATAGCCGTTCATATTGAAGTTTTCCGAATCCATACGAGTCATAGACGGTCGATCAACTGGGTTGTGCTAAGCGCCAGCTTTGCCTACCCGCGGAGTTTGGGGCTTAACGTACCGTCCCTCGAGCTAGATGCCGCACCAGCTCACTATGCTTCATTCACCGCGACCCCCGCCAACCTAATCACTGATTACGAGTCCGAGTCGCTAGGTCCTATGTACGGTCTTATCCGGCAGGAACTATTGAATGTTGCTACTTCTACTTTACCGTGGGCGGTCCAATTGCGTAGTTCGTATGATACGATCTCCACTATGGGCGGGTTCTCGGAATCGAATCTCGTGGTGTTGAGTAACACACTAAATCAAGACCTTTCCGATTTTGATGGGCCCGATGTCGAGTAGGTGGTATCTCCGGTTACCAATGTTGTGGCGCCCACTACCCAATTGACTTGCCTACAACTACCGACTCCCGATGCTCTTACTCGCTCGGGAGATTACGGGGGCCACATTCACCGGGGCATTTCGCGCATTCTTCGTGCCCGAGCCTACCTTGACCTCTTGGCTTTTTGCAGACCTTCCCCAATGGACTATATGAGGGTGATTTCGGGTACAAGTCGCGGGGCTTTGGCTCTCTTTTTCGCTTCACATGAGTCTAGTTCCAAGGTGCTATCCGATTGTTATATGATGGCAGCACATCGGGTGCTTGGCCTCACAACGGAGCGCGCCTCTTATGTTCGGAAGTGCCCTCGGTGTAATGAGGTTTCCTCATAGTCTCGTGGGTCTGGATCTTCGTCAACGGTATCGGTTACCTCTATGTCGGGTGAGCGCTCCACATTTCCAATGCTTATGGACCACATCCCCGGTGCCCGTGCTCTTGGTACGTCATCCAACTCCACGACCGGATTGTCAACGTGCTTGAAGCGCATGAAGAGCTCATGCTTGAAGCGGGGACTATTAAGGGACGGGACTTGCGGTTGGAGGTCCGCCGTATTCGGTCGGGAGCTTCTTGAGATCGTTGTGGGGACGTGGTTTGGTTAGACTTTATGGCTCCGCACCGTCAACTTGTTGCTGATGTGACGGTTACAAGGGCTCGCACAAACACCAATATTCTTGTATAGGGTGTTCGTCTCCCACTCTCGGACAGCCTTGCATTGGGAGCTCAGCATGGCAAAATTGATACGGACCTCCGCGCTTTTGCGTTGCTTGGCACGCCTTCAGTTCAGTCGGTCCATGACTACTGTCCCTTCGCTCTGGAGGATGGGGGCCGGTTGGTGCCTATGGCGGCTGAGTTGGTTGATTGCCTAGCTTTTTGCTAGCAGGTCGTCGCTTCCCTGGCATGGGTGTTGCAGACTCTCGTTCTTTGCGCTCTGTCTGTTATGTCCGTATGCAACATTGCAACATTTCGTTCGTCGAACTATGTGTGTTCCTTTTCGGCGTTTTGGGCGGGATGTGTAGCGAGTGTTCATGCAACGTGCCAACGTCTTTCTATTGCTCTTCATGCTACTTTGGGTTCCTATCTCCGCCCGGACTATATCGATGTACGTCGTTGTGTTTTCGGAGACCCCGAATGCGAAATATGCCCAAAATCAAATCGAAATACCCTTGCAAAATATCAACGATACCATCGATCCCTAGCGTTACTGCGGCATGCCTTCATGTTCCTCGGGCTTAGCTTTTTCCTCTTTTCTCCTTTTTGCTCGGTGGTTTATCATGTTTTTTCTTATACGAAAATTTTAATAGTAGACCGCAGCGTACCTCCTCAGCGCGGACTTCGGAGTAGGTACTCTAACCACCCTCTCTGGCTAAGACACCGTCTTCTACAAGTATCACCTAATAGCAATATTTTCTTCCTCTACAGTAAACCGCTTTATTTGAAATTTCTAATTCAACAACTGCCCGCAACTGTTTCTCTCTTGAATATGCGCACCGCCTTGGTCATGATGGTGCTTCTCTCCTCCTCTACGTTGCTCTCCGACGCCGCTCCAAACGATTCTTTACTCGGCGCCGTTTGGGATCACGTTGTCGCAAATCGTGACGCCGACCGCACCGCACTAATCTCAGCCGAATCTACTGAGCCGCAAAACATGGATGGGTCGGTAGCTCGAATGAGCAACGCCAACCGTCTTCGCTCAGGGCTCGCCTCCCGATGAGCGAAAGACTGGTGGACATAGGGCCCGTTGAACAGCATGCACTGTCCACCTATTCCCACCTGAGTCTAGCTTTCCAAGGTCAGCGGATCCGTAGCGACACTAGACGGTACACACAGCAAGACGTAGCTTTCAGAGTTTTGAAAATCGTCTCTCCGACAGCTCTCGCGCCATCCACATTGAAATCCAAACATGAACCCACCTCATTACTACGAACAAACAAAATCAACCATCGATTACAAAAAACCCCTCTTCCTAGGGGCGGCGCGCCACACCGCGCCCCACCGAGCGTCCGGACGTTCACGTCCGCCGTCAACACCCTCCAAACCCACGCCCCATCATGCCTTGTCGTGTGCCGCCAACACACGCAACCCACTACGACCCCACCTCGAAACCACACTACAAACCTACCTATCTCCACATCCTACCACGAATCCACCACGACCAACATGTCTTCAAACCCTAACCTCCCACCCACATATGTGACATTTGCTAATGCGGGATCGCCCGGAGCATGCGCACACTGTGGCCCTCTCCAACCCCCGGAACCGCCTCGCGGGCCATCCGCTCGCTCCGTTCCTCACTGTGCTCCAACCACCCCCAGCTGGGTAGAACTTGGGCACTGCCATGGACCCCTCCCCTGGTCGAGGCCTCGAGACTCCGTTGGTCCTCGCGGCTCCCCGGTCAACCACTGACATGGGACCGGCCGACGACCTCTCGACCCGTATGATCGACTAATACCTCCTCACACGCTAGTACTCCACCTCCCCCCCCCCCCCCCCTTGCCAGCTTCTGGTTACATGGCGTCTTCCTCCCGGACTCGTCTAGTCCCTCGGAATCGGTACTCTCGGCTTGCTCGGTAGCCCGACGCTGACTTCTAGAAAGCCTCAACCGGATCGGCGACCTCCCCGTCCGCCTTAAAATATATAATCGGCCGCGAACTCGCCCACCAATCGCGCTGAACAGCGAGCTCCGCTCGCACACACCACCCGACCGCACCCCCGTCCTACGACAACACCCCCTTACCCGTCGACCTCGAATCGGGCTTCCATGAGGTTTGCCTGGACATTCCTACCTCCTGCGTAGCGGTAGGCCTCTTGTACCAGCTCACTTCACAGCAGCGCGAATTCCGATCGGCCGGTCCGGCGCCACCCACCGTTGCATCCTCCCCTCACCTACTGGCCAAACTAAGACAGTAGAAATACATTTCCTCCGAGCGGCCTCGGTCCCCGCGGTCTTAGGCCGCCGCATCAAAATCCTCTCCCCCCTCTTCACTGATATCTCCGGCCCAAAAATCGTCGCCCTTATTCAGGACATACTTACCGCCCGTCTCGCGGTCGAGCTCGGCCCCGACGGGACCGCCCCCACGACTTCTCCCCCCCTGCCAGCTTGAATACCTACCGGAGTCGACCCAATTCCTCCTCCAATTCGTGGACGTCCTCTAGCCAGTTGACGACCCCACCCCGATCGAGGGTGACCCCTCCTCCTCTTGGGTAAATATCCTATACCTGCCCAATAACCCCATCCATTCACAGTTAGGCCCATTTCCCTACTACATTTTCCCTACTTCTCTTCACGAACATGTACCTCACAACCCCCACTTCACACCATCACCATCACACCTCCCCCATTCACTGGACACGTCCCAGGCACTTCATGGGCGGCCACTTGCCTCACCACGGCCCTCATCTAGTCACGCCAAACCCTCTCCCTCCCCTGCATCACCGTTGACGGCGTCATCCCATCCCCGCACTGGCTATACACCCTGCTCCACCAAACCGCCAGTGAATTCACAGCAATTCACACCTCCTCAACCTCCCCCCCCCCCCCCCACACCCCACTTGATCTCACACGTCACACAACCCTCCAAAAGTTTCCCAATGACTCCTACCACCGCTCCCACCCCTCCCCCTCTCCCACCATCGCCACCAGCATTCAGATTTCCCTCACCACTGAAATGTGTTGCATACTCATCTCCACCAACGGCAGTGCCACCATCCCCCTCCAACACTCATTCATTCACATAGGCGCACACACCCAATCAACTTGCACAATCACCATCAACCCCCACCACTACTCCACCTTTGGTAGGGCCCGCCTCTCGGACCCAGTTTTCACCACCACCCCTTCCCCACATCCACTCAACCTCACCAAACACAACATTACATACCGCAACCCCCCTGCCCTCCTCCTCCAATGGGCCCGACACCTCGAGGAATGCAACGTCTCTAACCGGTGGCACCTCGATACCTCCGACTTCTCGATGATGATCGCCGACGAGGACAGCCCTCTCGACCTCAACTCCCTCCCCGACATATAGCTCTCCTCCATCCATCCCCATTCGGACACCGCCCTACCAAGCGCCATCGCCGCTCCACCCCCCCTTCCACCTCCCCCGCCAACCCCACCGCCACCTCCACCACACCCCAACTCGACACCACCCTCCGTACCCCTCTAACCACCAACGCCGAAGACTCCACCGACCCCATGGACTCGTCCTCCTCGCCTCTCACACACCATGGCCCCGACCCATCCCACACCCCCTCAAACCCACCCAATGCTCTCCTCCCCCCTACCCGCTCCCTCCTCCTTCCCCTCAACCCTCCCCCCACCTCCCCCCCGCACATCCCCACCTCCGCCCCGCTCGCCCACATGGTTTCCTCCCCCCCCAACCGACATCCCACCGACCCCGCGCTCAAACCCGCACCCCCAGCCGGCATCACTAAGCACACACGCCCCTCCCACCAGCCCCCCCTCCCACCAGCCCCCCCGCCCCTCTAAAACCACTCCTCACGCCCACCCTCCCCCCTCCCTACCAATCTCACACTCCCCCCCCCTTGCCTTCTCCCCTCGACTCCCCCCCTTGCCTTCACCCCACCCTCACCCCCCTCCCCTCCGCCTCCCAAAACGACTCTGACTACGCACTCGAGGACCTTGAGGACATGCTAGAGGACGACCTAGGAGAGACCCACACTCCCTCTTCAGTCCCGCTCCCCGCTGGCGGCCCCGCCAGCCCCGCAGGTCACCCCCGGCCGACAAGGCCGACCCCCATCCCTAACTCCCCAAAGGACGGGCCTCACGGCCCACAGGTTAGACCCCACGACCCCTTCCCACGCCCATACGCCCGATATCCGCAGACATAATGTAACCAACTCGCATCGCTCCTCACCCCCGCCCCACTTTACCTCACACACCTGCAACATTAAATTACACAACTAACTCTTTGACTTAAACCTTGAACATGGCATCCCCACCCCCATGGCAACCTCGACTCCTCCGCGGTGCTCTCCTTCCAGTGGGGACACTACCAAGACCTTTCCAATCTCTACTGCATAGCTACCTCCCTCGCTAAACTACACTCCACCGCCTTTGAATCCTACACCATAATCACCTATAACAAAGTTGATAACTTTCACCACCATACGGTCTACCCTAGCCGGTGGACTAACCTCTCTAATAGAGGCCCACCCCCTCACCATGGCAAACCCAACCACTCCCTTGTCGTCCTCACTTGGCAACACTCCCACTTAGGTCTCCTCCACCTAACCCACTCCTCAGCTACATGGATTGACTCCCTCCACCACCCCCCCCTCCCACCCAACCTCCTCTCTCGCACCCTCTCCCTTCTCGCTTCATGGAACTCTTCCCCCCCCCCCCGCTTGTTGGCACACTACGCCTACTTAACCCTCCTCGCCAAAACGACACGACCCACGCGTGGTCGTGCGGGACCCACGCCCTCTTACATACCTACTTTATCACCAAAGCACCCCCAACCATTCTTACAATCCCCCTTACTTCGGCCCCCGAACTACTGTCTACTCCCTCCACTCACTCATGTGGCACCACACCTTCCGCTCCACTCCCCTCCCGGTCGGACGCTCCCACATGCTTACCGCCCTCCACCCCCCCCCAACCCTCCTCCCTCCCTCCACCCCCACACCCCACCCTTCATCCACCACCTACCCCGTCCCTCCCCCGCCCCCCTACTCCTCCCTCCCTCCCCATGACCCTCCCCCTTACCCACGTCGCCCACTCCCCGACGACTCTCCCAACCCCCCCCCCTCCCCTCCCCTCCCCACCCCTCCCACACCACTTAGCCCAACCCCTCCACCTCATCAACCTCAACACCCGCGGCCTCCACACGTCCATCATAGACGTCGAACACCTCACTAACACCCACCACCCTGACGTCCTCATCCTCACCGAAACCAACCACGCCACCCACAAATCCCGCTGGCGTATCGCCCTCCCCCAATACCTCCTCAAAAGTACTCGACAACGCTACTCACATTTGCCCCTACCCAACGCAGGCGTCCTCTTCGCGGTCCGCAGGACCTCATTCCAATCCGCCAATGTCCAAACCCCGCCCCCTCACCTCATCCCCCACATCGCTTGACTAACCATAGTCCCACACTCAGGCACCCCCTACCTCCTCCTCGGAGCCTACATGCCCCAACTCCACAACCCCCAACTGACCCGTCTATGCGCTGAAGTTGCTGCGTGAGGGCTCCGCTTTGCGGACGACCATCCGACTCACTGCGTCCTCTCGGGCGGGGACTTCCAAACGACCACTACACAAGGTACTGGTAACTCCGCCCTCCTCTCCTTACTCAAATCCCACCTCCTTCCCCTCCACCCCCCCATCCCTACCTTCCCTCGTAGCGGAGGAAGCCTTGACCACTGGCTCACCACGCCTCCCTCTCCCCTCGCCCTCTCAGCATCCGCTTGCTCGGTCTTCTCCTCCCCCTCACACTTCACTGACCACTCGGCAATCCACCTAGTCGTTCCTCCCCCTCCTCTCTCATAGCTCACCCCCCCCCCGCCCCATGCCCCACCCCACGCACACCACACCACCCGCAAACTCAGCTTCAAACTTCCACTCACACCCGAGTACATAAAAGCATACCAATACCGCACACCCTCCCTAATCAACCAAACGGCCACCCTCCATGCAGCCATACTTAATACGCCCCTATCTACAGCCTCCTCCGACACCCTCGACACCCTTGCCTCGCAATTCACCACACTCCTCTCCCACCACATGGACCACGCAGCCACCATATGCCCCCTCCTCCCCCCGAAGAAACCCCGTCCACCTCACGCGTCCCTCGACCCCACCTGGCTAATTAAGAAAAGACGCAAACAAATTCAAAAACTTCGCCGTTGCAGTACCAACAACGGCCTCCTCCCCCTCGCCCAAGCCCTCTTAAATACGACCGACTATCTCACCCCTGCCACCATCAAACAACAGTGCCAAGCACACATACGCCACCTCCTACGAGCCACCACCACAGATATATTGAGGAAAATAAAAACACGAGCCAATACGGCCTACCACGCATGCCCGAAATCCTCCCACCGTCTCTTGAAAATCCGAAGCGGCCTTCTCCCCCCCAGCAGCGCGACCTCGACCCTCCACATAATCACCAAACCCGATAAAACCTAAGTGACCTGTCCCACCGACGTCTCAGAGGCGGTACACTCACACTTCGACGCCGAACTCAGCCGCGCCACCCCACCCGTACTACCCATCCCCCCGTGGGAACTCCCGGACAACCCCTGACATTTTACCATGGAACCCCGCGGAGACCCCTCCCTCACCCTTGCCGACATGATAATCCGGGACACATTCGATAAGACTATTAATTCGCTCGACACGGGCAAAGCCCCCGGCCCCGACGGTATCCCTAACGAAATCATCAAATTCCTACCCCCGGCGACCCGCTCCGCCCTCTTCTCTCTCCTCTCCCTCCTTGCCCACAAATCCTACACCCCTCCTGAATGGTGCCATATTACCACATGCCTCCTCCACAAGAAGAGTGACCCAACCCTCCTCGACAACTACCGTCCCATAGCCCTCATGAACAACCTCCTCAAACTTGGGACCGCACTCATCAAAGACGCAGGCTCAAAGTACTCAAAAACCCACGGCATCCTTAGCGACCAGCAGGATGGATTCCGGAAACACCGCAGCATCCACGACGCTCTCTCCTCCATCATCATGATGATGGAGGACGCCAAGGTCTACAACAAGGACTTCTATGTCATGTATGCCGACTTCCAAGGCGCCTTCAATGCTGTTGACCACAGCATCATAGTCAAACACATGCGCCAGCTCGGTATGCCCCCCACCATTGTCGACACCTGCGAGCACCTCTACGGTGTCTCCACCACCGAATATATTACCCCGTACGGCCCCACCCCCTCCATCGACATAAATCGTGGCACCTTGCAAGGGGATACCCTCTTCCCCTTCCTATTTATCCTCTTCCTTGAACCCTTCCTCCGCTGGTTAACGGTGGGCGGCCGGGGCTACCGCCCGGCCCCCCCTGCCACTAACGTTGACCCCGCAGAACCCACAGCTACCTATGCCGGACACGCCTTCGCCGACGACCTCAGCCTCGCCACAGGCTCAACCCCCAATATGACCATCCAGCTCTGGAAACTCTCCCTCTTCAGCGAATACACAGGTATGACCGTCAACATCCGAAAATGCTGCATTACCGGCGCCCTCCGGCGCTCAGGCAACGCCCTCTTCCTTGCCAACATCACCCTACTTTCATCCCGCCTCCAAACACAGTTCATCACCATCAACTCAAACCGTGCCCCCATCCCTTCCATCGGCCCCTCGGACACATACCGCGTCCTCGGGGTCGAGCTCAACACCTCCCTCACCTTCACTAAGCACCGACACGAACTAAAGCGCACTACCGCATCCCTCATCACCGCCCTCTCCGCCTCCCCACTAACACAATCCCGCAGACTCCGAGCCATCCGAGGACTATTAATCGTCAAACTTCACCTTACAACTCGGCCTCTTCAGCGACTCACAACTAGACACCCTCGAAGGACAAATCTGCCGAGCACTCCGCTCCGCCGTCTCCTCGGTGCGTGACCTCCCCCGCACCGCCCTCCACCGCCCTACCTCCGACCTCGGCTACGGCCTCCCCTCCCTCAAAGCCCACGCCGCACAACTCACAGTCTGCCACCTCCACAAAGTCATGAACACCCCTGGCTATAGAGGCCACATGGCTCGAGCACACATTCGCACCATCTCCACCTCATACACCCACTGGCCCATTGAATCCATCATGTCAGGCAGCTCCTCCCCACCCACACTCCGATGCATGGTACGGGCCCAACGCGATGCAGGCACCATGTTCCACAACCTCCCTCCACTCTTCCTCACCAACCCCATTGCCTCCACACTCCGCGCCCACTTCACCCGCCAAGACAACACCCTCCTCACTTCACTCCGAAGCAAAGCCACCCACATCACCGACCCTCACACTTACAAACATGCATACTGTGAATTCTCACCCCGCAAAACACACGCCTCCCTCCTCCCCCGACTCACCCCCCTTTGGAAAACAACATGACTACATGACCACAAGTCCTCCTCCGCGCCACCCCCTCCTCCTTCATACTCAAATCTTGCAAATCCATTTCCACACACACGGGGTCCACCACCTCACTCTCAGCCCCCAGTCGTCTTCGAGCCGCAGTCCTCACACAACCCCTTGATACCATACACAACCGCCTCCCCACCACACACTACAACCCCAAACAAGCATCCCCCCCCCACCACCATCCACCCCTCATGGGTTCCCCTCCTTACCCCCCACCTCCCCCGCTCCTCCTCCAACCTCTCATCCGGCATACATACCACCCACACCAAAACCCCCCCTCCCATGGCACTCGCCACACACATCGATGTGACGAGTACAGTCCTGCAACAGTACATTGCAGGACATTGTACAGGTACTCGTTACGGATATCAATTCGTGCTTTTCCACAGGACGGACGTATACTCGTGGGTACGTCGCTACTGCAATATTGTAATGGTGCTGATGCTACAGTACGACCAGTACCTCCCGGTACGTACAGATATGCATAATTAATCTAACCAGCCAGATGACGCGCCAGAGCGAGCTCTTCAATGCAGAAGGAGCCGCGTCGTGAAACCCAATGCTAGGCAGGCCGCGTCTCGAGGCGGATGACGACGGTTGAGCAGCACTAACGCCTGACACGTAAGCGAAGCTTGCAGGCGTAACTAGTCTGGGCTGAAACCTATTTAAGCCCAGTGCAGTAGAGGGAGGTGACAGAACCTTTAAACAATTCCTTTGTTCATTTACAACATCTACTGCCCAAGTACAGCAGTGAAACATCTTTCATCAATTGCCTCTCGACAACATCATTTGCATCTTGCAACAACAGAGCTAGACAGACTAGAACAGATTTGTGCTAGCGTTTAGCTTTCAGAGGCTAACCGCCACACTGGTTTCGGAGCTCTTTGGTCGACGCACGCTTTCGTTGCTTGTTGATCTGCTCGAAGTTGTTTGCTTGAGTCGAGATGGCTTCTCTCGGAGCTGGACATTACGTGGTTTTGGTAATTCACGTCGGAGGAACTAAATCGTCGGATTTGAAGTTGGTGTTTCAGCGTGAGCCTCGTACTGGTAGAACTTGGTTCCCTGCTGGCTCTGTCTTACCTAACGAAGAGCCTGTCGACGCTGCTATTCGCGAGTTACACGAGGAGACCGGTCTTGTTTTGACACCGGATGATTTGACGCTGTTGAGTGGTGAACCTGTTAACGTTACGCTACCTCAAGGACGACAGCTTGTCTACGTGTACTCTGCGTCTATTCCTGTCCTGTTTGCTACGAACAACTTACGTACACCTGCTCAGGTCGAGCAGGTTGTTTTGGCACAGTCGACAGTTAATCCGGATGGCACTTACGTCGTCCCGGAAACCATCAACATTGACGGTCTGACACTTACGCCTGCACAGACTGGGTTACTTCGTGCTGAGAAGCACAAGAGTGAGTTACTTCACTTTGGTTACGTGACTCAGTGGGAATCTTTCTATCGAGCAATGACACAACATGTTCCAGTCATGCATGAAGACACGTCTATCCCGAGACAGCTCCACATGTACCCCCGGTTTACAACGGTCGACTCTGGTTCTGTCTGGCTGCTGATTGTTGGACACATCAACCGACTGACTGGAGTGGGACCTACAGATTTACGAATGGGAACGCCGATGCCTACCCAAAACTTTGCTGGACTATCTGTGACTCTTACGGAGACTCAGCGTAAGGCTGCTATTACTTCACCGTACCAGAATGGTCAAGACCCACCTGTACTGGAGGATTGGCTCGAAGCTCAGCCTCAGCGTTTTGTAATGCTTGGGATTGCAGCTGACTCGTACGATGCAGTGTTCTGGGTTACTTCACAGTTTTCTGGACTCCTTGGTGGATGGTGGTTGAACCGGAAAAATCAGCCTCCAATTCCATCTACGTACAACGAGCTTGTTGCGGAGATACGCAAGTCTACGTTTCTTCCGAACATTCAGGACGACGCAATTAACGCTTTGCTAACTTTTACGCAGAGCAACACGATGAGTTACGCGCTTTTTACTAAGAAGTACAACGACTACTTACGTCGTTCTCGTCAAGACCTGACAGCTGAGCTACAGTGTGTACGCTTCATTACTGGCCTTGCAAACGTGGACCTCCAGAGACTGGCTAGATCACACCGAGCTCAACTAGGTTACCGGATTACGCTCGTGGAGCTACAAAACTTTCTGAATGACGTCGTGACAGACTCGCCGGAACTAGGCAATGCAAGGTCTGCTGCTGGACCATCTGCCCAGTCCTCTCGCAAGCGCAACCTTGAAGACCCTTTTGAGGAAGCCTCTAACGTCTGGAAACGTAACAAGGGTGGCCGTGGACGAGGCCGCGGACGTGGACGTGGAGGTGGTAACAATGGTGGTCGTGGTGGCAACAATGGTGGACGTGGTCAAACATCCGGCCGCGAAGATTTTAATTCAATCGCAAATGCAATGACAGCTGAGGAGCGTAAGCGACACATGGACGAAGGACTCTGCTTCAAGTGCCACAAGAAGGGACACCGCTTGTTCCAATGCCCGGAGTTCAAAGGCAAGGCACCAATGCAACCTAAGAAGCAATGATGGTGGCAAGGCTGTTCTACAAATGAACTGGAGCAGCCGGCTACATCTACTGTTCATTCTGAGACACTGCTAGCGACAGAGGTCGTCGATAAACCTTCGGCATCTCCATCGACTACAGTTGCGACACCTGTAACGCAAGTAGCAGGTCGTCGTCGTCAGACTAAGCAGAGACAGAGTCGTAAACCTGTAACCAGACGTTCAGTTGATTGGAAACTGGTTGACTCAGTCTTTGACCCTCTGCATGCACGATTCAACTTCACGTTGGAGGGATGTGCTGATGATGAAGGTCTTAACTCGCACGGTGACTTACCTCACTGTTCGCCGAGTGACTCGATTCTAGACAGAGACTTAACAGGAGAGAGGGTGTTCATCAACCCACCCTGGGAGTTAGCTGAGCAGATTGCGCAGCATTTTGAGGATTGTCGTCGAACATCTCCGACATCTACGATGGCTGTATTTGTACTACCGAAGTGGGCGAAATTTACTCAGGTGACTAAGCACTGGAAACTCTATCAAGAATTCCCAGCAAGGACACAGCTTTTTACACGTCAGTCACTGGAGAACCCAGCGCAACAGGAGGTGGTTGCTCCAGCCCCTTGGCCTGTACAGCTGTGGTTAGTCGACGCAGATTGTGCGTTTAACGACTTTTCAGAATCTACAGCACCTGATCAACCCGACTCGGTACCTGTACCAACAGACGACTCGGAACAGTCCATCGCTACGCTGCAACAATTTTCCTCGCCAGCTACAGCACTACTGACTGACCTCACGGAAGCTCGCCCGTTAATTCGAGCTGAGCTGACTGTGAAAACTCCTGATGGCGGACACCAAATTTCTGGATTAGTGGACTGCGCTGCGACACTTGATTTTGTGTCAGAGGACTTTGTACGACGCTTTGCTTTACAGACTCGGAAGTCTGCGAGTAAAACCCCAGTTCGACTCGCTAATGGACAACGAGTGACTTCTACGACAGTCTGCGACGTCACTTTTGAGCTGGCTCGACACGAGTTTCACCGGACTTTTTATGTCTTACGTGATTTACGCACAGCTGATTTAATCCTGGGTTTACCATGGCTTGATGACGAACAGGCCTCTTTACAATTTGGTACAACCAGAATTTTTACACTGATGGACGGTACAGCTGTGGAGACTACACTCGAGGAACGACGCCCTGAGTGTCTGCTACTGTCATCTACGAAAGTTCAAAAGCTCATGCGCAAGACGCGCCGCAGCAGAGGACGTCATGCTGATTTTTACGTCATCGAACTTACGTCAGCTGCCGACCAATCAACGGACTTTCACACTGGAGAGGAACTAACAGCAGAACAACGTGACAACTTCCGGTCGTTACTTTTTGAAGACTTCCCGGAGTTACTGCAACCTGTCGACTCTCCGCCAGTAAGCCGACAGTGGGATCACCCCATTGACACAACTGGCCCGATGCGACGTCAACGTCTGAACCGACTGTCACCGGCAGAGCGCGCTGAGCTTAATCGACAGCTCAAAGACGCAGTGGAAGCTGGTTTGATACGCCCCAGCTACAGTGAGTTCGGCTCGCCAATTCTTTTTGTGCGAAAGGCTGATGGCTCGCTACGACTGTGCATTGACTACCGTGGCCTTAACGAGGTTACGCGTAAGGACGCTTACCCACTTCCAAGAGTGGATGACACACTGGACGAACTTAAGGACGCGAATTTTTACACACACCTCGACCTCGCTTCTGGATTCTGGCAAGTTCGAGTGCGTGATCAGGACGTTCACAAGACGGCTTTTCAGACCCCTGATGGCTTAATGGAATGGGTCGCCATGCCGTTTGGGCTGTGTAACGCACCAGCTACATTTCAGAGGATGATGAATGACATACTTCGCGACTTTTTACATAAGTTCGTGACAGTCTACCTGGATGACGTCTGTATCTACAGTCGAACTCTGGAAGAGCACCTGGAGCACCTACGTCTAGTGCTACAGCGATTCAAGGAGGAAGGGCTGAAATTACGCCTTAAGAAATGCTTTTTCGGATTGCAAGAAATGGAGTATCTGGGCTACACTGTGTCAGCCGGGAAAATTTCGGTTTCCACAAAGAAAGTCGAGGCCGTTGCAGACTGGCCAGTGCCCAAGACGCAGAAGGAGGTTCGCAGTTTCGTACAGTTCTGCAACTTCTATGCGAGATTTATACACCATTTTAGCGACCTTACGGCTCCATTGACGGACTTACTGCGGAAGTCCCAGCCACAGAAGGTTACGCTGACGCCTGCCTGTTTGGAAGCCTTCGAGACTCTCAAGTTACGGCTCATTTCCGCGCCATGCCTGATCCTTCCGGAGGTCGGCTCGGACGCGACGTTCACCGTAGCTACAGATGCTTCAACAGTGGGGATTGCAGCAGTCCTGTTGCAAGACCAAGGAGGCGGTCTTCAACCAGTCTCTTACTGGGCGCGTAAGCTGAATCCAGCTGAGCGTGGTAACACTTACTCTGCGTACGACTTAGAAGCTTTGGCCGTATGCGAAGCTGTCAAGCATTGGAGGTGCTATCTTGAAGGCTGTTCTAAGTTCCTTGTCGTAACAGACCACGACACACTGCGGCACCTGCTCAGGCAACCGAACAACAGGCTGAACAAGCGGCAAGCAAGATACCTGCGGGATTTGCAACCGTTTGTGGGCTCGATGACACTTGCATATCGCAAGGGAGCTCTGAACGAAGCTGACCCGTTAAGCCGGCGTCCAGACTTCGTACCTCAGGCCACAGTACCCTTATTTTGGGATGGCGAGGTTCCGTCAGATCGAGAATTACGACGGAAGTCCCAGCTGCTGTTTGAAGACGCACAGTTAAATTCACTGACTGTTAACGCGTTGCAGCTGAGCCCTGAGTTCGCTGATCTCATTCGCGAGGGGTTCTCACGAGATTCGTTTTATGGGGACGATGGTGAGTGGACAAGAGACAGCCGGATAGAAGCCAGAGATGGGTACTTTTGGCGTCTCAATCGCCTCTGTATTCCACAGAACTCTGAGCTCCGACTGAGATTGATCGCAGAGCTGCACGAAAGTTCGTCAGCCGGTCACAGAGGAGTTGCTAGCACTCTTGCTAAAGCACTCGACAGATTCTGGTGGAAACGAATCCGCCAAGACGTGAAAGATTTTTGTGAACGCTGCGTCGTGTGCCGACGAGCGAAGATTCGACCGCAGATGGCCGCGACTCTTTACCCATTGCCTGTTCCACCCAGACCGTGGCACACAGTTGGTCTTGACTACTTGACACACTTGCCTGAGAGCAACGGCTTTAACAGTGTGCTGATTGTAGTAGACCATCTAACTCGAATGGCCCATTTTCTGCCATGCACAGAGTCGATTACTGCCGAAGAAACTGCAACTTTGTTTTTACAGGGAGTCTACCGCTTACATGGACTGCCCCGTGTGCTGATCAGCGACCGCGACCCGAAATTTGTCAGCGCCTTCTGGCAGACACTTTGGAGACGCCTTGGAACGCGTCTGAACATGTCTACCAGCCGACACCCAGAAACAGACGGACTGACAGAGCGCGTGAACAGCACGTTTCAGCAGCTTCTTCGTTGCTTCTGTTGCTATGATGGCTCTGACTGGTCGACACTTCTACCGCAAGTGGAGTTTGCGTACAACGCTTCGCGTGCACTCGGAATTGAGCACACACCGTTCGAGGCTAACTTTGGTTTTTCTCCTGAGGAGCCTCCTGACCTGCTCTTCAGCATGCGACCATCAATTCCAATTTCGCAAGACGCAACAGAACGGTTGAGATTGTTACAGGAAGTGCACACCCTGGTACGCTCAGTGTTACAGCTACACAAGGACGAAATGCAAGCGCGCACAGAACCGTCTACAGCGCCACACTTCGCTAAGGGAGACAAGGTGTCAGTCGTCACAGCAAATCTTTTTCTCAGAGGACAACCAAACAGGAAACTCAGAGACAGACAGCTTGGCCCTTTTCCAGTGGAGGAGCAGATTGGAAAACACAGTTACAGATTGAAACTACCAGCGACAGTACGCTTACATCCTGTGTTCCACGTTAACAACTTAAGACCCTGCTCTACCGCTCTGCTACGGCCAGCTGTCCCGGTGACTGTCCCTGAAGGAGACGACGAGGAGTTCGACGTCTCTCACATCTCTGCTGTGTGCATCAAGTCGTTACCTGGACGACGAGGCAAATATTTGCTCTTCATGACGCACTTCAGTGATGACGACATTCCACCTGTCTGGCACCGTTTGAACGAGGTGCATCGAACAGTTGCGTTACAAGAATTCTTGGAGACGCCCCAATGGCGCAAGTTCGCCAAGACTCAGGCGTACATTGACTTCATGCACGCTCACCCAGCGCGCATTCCTGAGTCCCAGTAATTGCTTCAGTAAAGGAGCCAAGAACCACGGAGGTCTGCCTCGCGGCGGCCTCATTGATCTGTCAAGAGGGGGAGGGTACGAGTGTGACGAGTACAGTCCTGCAACAGTACATTGCAGGACATTGTACAGGTACTCGTTACGGATATCAATTCGTGCTTTTCCACAGGACGGACGTATACTCGTGGGTACGTCGCTACTGCAATATTGTAATGGTGCTGATGCTACAGTACGACCAGTACCTCCCGGTACGTACAGATATGCATAATTAATCTAACCAGCCAGATGACGCGCCAGAGCGAGCTCTCCAATGCAGAAGGAGCCGCGTCGTGAAACCCAATGCTAGGCAGGCCGCGTCTCGAGGCGGATGACGACGGTTGAGCAGCACTAACGCCTGACACGTAAGCGAAGCTTGCAGGCGTAACTAGTCTGGGCTGAAACCTATTTAAGCCCAGTGCAGTAGAGGGAGGTGACAGAACCTTAAAACAATTCCTTTGTTCATTTACAACATCTACTGCCCAAGTACAGCAGTGAAACATCTTTCATCAATTGCCTCTCGACAACATCATTTGCAATCTTACGACACAGAGCTAGACAGACTAGAACAGATTTGTGCTAGCGTTTAGCTTTCAGAGGCTAACCGCCACATCGAGATAGAATATCTCTCACCCTCAGACCACCACTATTTGCCATGACCCCCTACACACATACCCCACCTCCACATGCTGCACGTGCCCGCACTTTGCCGTCCATTTCCAATCCGGCCCCGCTCAGGGACCCGCCACATGGCAATGCGACTGGTGCGCCCGCGGCCAACACCACGACCTCACCCGCCTCCACGAGGTCCAGTGGGCCCCTTGCCTACAGCTCCACGACACCATCAGTGAGACCCCCTCCGGCCCCACCGCCCTCACCGTATTTAACTCAGGCTTTGTCCCCTCCACAACATACATCCTACCCGAACCCGGACCCCCCCCCCCCATGGACGCACCCCCTCATCATATTCAACCACTACCCTATCCACCCCGACCTCGACATGCTCCCCACCGGCAAATTCACCATACACGCGCTACAAACACTACACGACACCACCATCCTTTGCACCCCCGACGGCCGCGCGGTCACTACCCTCAACGGCCCCCGCGTCCGTCACCTATTTCAACTCTTTCGCCGCGACCTCACGCAACACTCGTTCGAAGAGGAGGTCTACCACCTCATCACTCGCCTAGGCTCCGTTCAGTAATCCACTCACCCACACCCGCTACCACCACACGCAATATATGGGCTACTAGAGAATACCTACTCACAGCACTCCGCAACATATTTCACATCCAGACAAAACTCCACTCCGACCCCCTCAACAAATCACTCCACTCTCACACATATCACTCACTACACCTCGAAGACATAGTCTTCTCATCCAGCGGCAGCAACGCCCCACACACATGGCACGGCACCAACATCGCCAACCTAGAATACGACCACGAATGCAACCGCCGCGCCATGGAACACGCAATCACCAGCGCCCACTCCACAGCCTCACACACACCCAGCACCACCATCCCCATACTACCCCGATGGGAACACGCACCATACCGACATGCCAAATACATCGACTCCCCATACACCCACCACCTCTACACCCTTCCCAACGACGCACACACCTTCCTACCCCCCGACCAACACACAGGCCACCCCACCCCTACCCCATTCGGCACACGCTAGATGGTCGACATCTACCTCGTCGCCAACCCCCTCGCACTCTCCACCTAACCCTCACACACAGCCATGACCGCCATTCACAACACACTCGAGTCAATCTACAACACACTCCTCCCCAACCCCACCATCACCATCCCACCTCCACACCTCTTCGACACCTAATCGCCCCACTCGGCAGGCATCTACCATCTCCCCCCCCCAACCCCTCCCACCCCCTTACTTATCCCCTCCCGGAACGGACGAAACTAACATACTCCCCCACTAGGTGAAATCTTGCATGGAATTGGCAGGACTTCGTATACACATACGGCTCCGAGAAGGGAGGCAGCTCCCCCCTCGGAGCAGCCGCCACCCCACCCCGCCTCGAACACCCGCATCAAAATTCTGGTGACCTCTACCCCTCACACACCATCAATCGCGCTGAATTAGCAGGCATAGACATAGGCCTCCAACTAGGCCATACCCACCTCCTTACAGACAGTGCGTGCTCCCTCCGCCTCATACAAGGCTACTTGAACTGCCATCCACTTACAAACACATCATCCACCGCGACACGCTCCTCTCCATCACATTCACACTCAAAACCCGCTGCACCGCAGGCATCCGCACACACCTCGGCAAAATTAAAGCACACATCCAATCACTAGGAAACAACCTAGCAGACGCACTAGCTAACCAAGCTGCAGATGGACACCCACCCGACACAACATACACCACAGGTTTAGACGTGTCGATACGCCACTGGACCTGGCCATACACCCTCATTCCACAAAACCTAGAGGAACTCATACTCTACAGATACACAAACCTCAAAACTGATGCTCACACTCACAACACCAAACACACTCACACACCCCTCTCGCAAACATCCAAACACGGTGCCCTCCTCGCCCGCGCAGCGGAGGACGGCGCCGACTTAACTTTCCACAAAAAACACACACACACACACACCAACATCCAATTCACCCACAAGCAAGAATTCATGTAGGGAGTCCACAACACCCGCCTCCTCACACACAACCCCACCCTGCGCTGCCCCATGTGTGGCCAATTCACTAGCAACGACCACATGACCGGTAACTGCCCCACCATGTCGGGGCTAACACAGAACCGCCACAACAGCGCGCTACAACTCTTACTCTCCCTCTTGGAACGCCACAACGGCGGACAATGGGAGACCATCACTGCAAACTTCGGTAACAAACCCATCAAATCATTCACATCCCCCACACCCACTTGACTGTCACCCCCCTCACCCCACCCACATGCCCACCCGCCTTCATTGTTGTTGCTGACGAAGGTCTCTCGCCCGACTCCCTAACCTCGTGCCCCGCCCCACCCCCCCCACCCCCCCCCCCCCCGAAATTCCCCCGCCCGCGCTACGACCCCCGGCGCACAATCCCGACTTTATCCGCCTCCTCGAACCTCGATACGTCGGTCACACAAACGGTCGCCGCCGATACTCATCATTTAAAAAGATTCACATAGGGGACTAGAAGTACTGCACGGACAACAACCTCCCCCAAACAACCCAATTGATTCGTGACAAATACACACCCCTCGCAAACGCCATCCGCAGCCACTAGCCAGGTACCGAAGTCGACATCCTCCCCATCGTCATGAGCCGCACGGGTACACCGCAAGCATCCACCATCGCAAGTCTCAACTCTCTACTTACCCTCCGCACTGACCCTCCTGGCAAACTCATCTCCAAAGCACGACTCGACACGTATCGCATCCTTGCACAACTCCACACGCACAATGTCCAATGGCTACATGATCTCCTTGTGTACCGCATCAAATCCCGCACGACCTCTCGCCGCGCCTCCACACACTACACCTTCGCACGCCCCTAATTGCACGCCGCCATCACCTCGTATCGCACACTCCCCGGGGGGGAGTAAAACCCCCGAACACCCTTGGAGAGGTTGGATTTATGTGGTTAACGGCCTAGCCCTGACTTGTAAGCTTCATGTATGGCATAGTTGGGAGGGCCCAGAGACAGCAACCGGCGCATACAGTACATGTTGTAAACAATTTCAATTTCAATTTCTCAGCCGAATCCGCTCTCTCCGCCGCTATTTCTGCTCAACCCAAGATCGAAGGCCGTCCGTGCCCTCCCGCTCTTACCAACGCTCGCCTAAAAGCATTTTATACACGCAGTTCGCTGCTCTCCGCATATAGTCGCACTAACCCTCTTTTCCAGGCGGCCACCGCCAAAGCTTCGACTTCCCGAGATCAGGAGGAAACTTCAGTCCGAGTCCCCCCTCCCATAAGACCGCAAGGGGAAGTGCCTAGCCCCCCAAGAGGATATCGCGGACATAACCGTTCACGAACCCCCCGACGGGTGGCTAGACATAGACGATATGCTTTACCATCGCCGCGCAACTGTTGCTAGAGATCTCCGGTCTTATGTAAACCTAGTCTTGTGTGACGAGTACATTCATGCAACAATATATTACATGACATTTTAATGGTACTCTTTACTAATTCCAATTCGTGCTTTTCCATCAGAGGGATGACGTACATCGTGGGTACGTCGCTACTGCAAATTAGCGAGGGTTGTGATGCGTGTTGTACTACCAGTGCCTCCCGATACGTACAAGTACGCATAGTAATTCTAACCGGATAAACGACGCGCCGGACGGGATTCCCAATGCTAAACGAGGCTCCCAATATTGGACGAGACGCGTCGGTAGTCGATTGGCAACGTTTGAAAAGCCCTAGCACATGGCACGTAGACCAAGCGGACATAGGTGCAAAATAGCTAGGCGAAAGCTATTTAAGCCTAGTGCAGTAGAGGGAGGTGACAAAACCATCTTGATAACTCCTTTGTTCAATTACAATCTATTAGTAAACACTAAACAGTCAAATATCTTAGCATCTCTCCCTCCATGAGCACTTCCACTTGCAGAGACAGCCGCAACAAGCAAAACATAACAGATTTGTGTCTGCAGTTACCTCACATAAGGCCAATTGTCACACTGTTTTCGGAGCTCTTTGGTCGACGCACGTTTTCGTTGTTGCTTGATTCGTTCTCCCGGTTGTTGTTGAGTGTTGGAGAAGGTAGAGGCCGTTCCCTAACGGCTTTAACACGACCATTCTTGTGGGGACCAAAAGCAGTCCAACATCCGAGTCAGTCGGAAGAAGGAGTTCACAACCACTGTGGAATTGCATCAAGCTCACACTAAGGAGGCGGCCGATGCGTTGTGCAGAGCACGCCGACAAGTCAGGGGTATTCAGTGCGTGAACCGTGCGGCGTATGATTTGCCAAGAGACGAGTGGTATGGCAGTCTCAATGGTGCCGCTCCCAAGCACGTCAACACCAACACCACCCACACGAGAGGTGCCCGAAGGGGGGTCGAAGGATACGAAATCACAGCGAAATTCAGTAAAATTAATGGAGAAGGCAGAGTCTACCACCCAGAACTTTAAGAGGCCACGCCCCGGGGGTGTGGAGGCAGAGAACGCAATAGTGCAAAATGTGGTACCAGCCTCCGTGTCATCGTATTCGTCAATGCATTCTATCTCTCATGGGCCGGCACCGGGTGCATCGCCCTCTGTGTCGGACGGGTGCATGTCGCTCTGTAGGGCGTTGTGGGACGCATGTCCGCTCGGTGCGCCGTACTTCTTGATTATCATCTTGCGCTTGGCAAGAGTCCATTTCAAGAGAGCGTCATCTGTGGTTGTGCAAGATGTGGCGGTTAGCCTCTGAAAGCTAAACGCTAGCACAAATCTGTTCTAGTCTGTCTAGTTCTGTCGTTGCAAGATGGCAAAATGATGTTGTCGAGAGGCAATGGTGAAAGATGTTTCACTGTTGTACTTGGGCAGTAGATGTTGTAAGTGAACAATGGAATTGTTAAAAGGTTTTGTCACCTCCCTCTACTGCACTGGGCTTAAATAGGTTTCTGCCCAGTTTGCTTACGCCTGCAAGCTACGCTTACGTGTCAAGCGTTAGGGCTGTCTAACCGTCATCATTTGTCTCGAGACGCGGCCTGCCTAGCATTGGGTTTCACGACGCGGCTCCTTCTGCTTCGAAGAGCTCGCTCTGGCGCGTCATTTGGCTAATTAGATTAATTATGCATATCTGTACGTATCGGGAGGTACTTGTCGTACTGTAGCAATAGAGAGGATTAGGTTGCTGATAGTGGCAAGTTGCTGAGCGTTAGATATCATCTAAAGGCTCAGAATATATGTTGGCGTGTGCTCACCACAAGGTGAATACGTGTCCTGTGATAGGCAAGTGCTAGGCACTTGCTGAGGGTGAGATGACATGCAGTGTCACTCACCGAGTGTAAGCATTCCTTATTGCCCCCTCAACTTTGACAGGTTATGGGCCCTCAAGCTGCTAGTTGTTGGAGTCATTTGTCTTGACTTGAACCTAGAGCTTGCTTCTCGAAGAGTGGTAGACCTTTGTGGTGTCGCACGATACGTGAGGTGCGGCTGGCTCACAAAGTGGCTGGCTCTTGCTTGTGTTTGTAGCTTTACTTCGATACCCGGCTGGTAGCGACTTGTTTGTGTCGCTTGGAGCCGGCTTGAACCCCCGAACGCCGTCTCGTGTGACGTGAAGATCGGCTTGCTTTCCTTTGTTATAGCTGGGCGCTTTTTGGAATTTTATTCGCTTCCGGAGCTTGTCACCCGGCAGTTTCTTTTCTCGTGAAAGCCTATAGTGGTCCGGCTGAATTTTTGGAAAGGCATCTTACCACAAGTGTACTAGCACTCATGTACGACGTCACTTGACCGACCTTCTGAGACTCGTTTCTGATTGCCTTGGCTGTATAGACTCCGGGAGTACAACTGCGTGTTCGGTCAGCCCTTTGTCGTCTCCTTTTCTGAGCCGTGTTGCCCGCCTCTTCACCGGTACTTGGTGCTTTTCTTGTTGGCATTTTTCCTGATTTTCTGGTGCTCTTGCGAGCGCATCCGACGTACCTGCTATGGACTCCGTGAAACTACCCAAGTTCAGTGACATGTACTCCACATTGATTCTTGCGCTGCCGGAGGACGACCTTTCCATTATCGAGAATGTTAGCGAGGATGACAAGACCTGCGGCCACACTGCATGGACTGCGTTAGTCAATCATTATGAGGACGATGGTATTTACCGGTGTACGGAACTATTGCAGGACTTGGAGACGCCGCAAGCGGACGGCGAGAGCGGCATTCAATACCTGAACCGGTTAGTTCGACTGCAACGACAGCTTGCCCGAGTTGGGGACAACGTCCACGACCGGCGTATCATCATGTACTTGGTGAAGGGCCTGCGCAACGAATACCACTCCATCACCGACACGTGGGACGTACACGACCTCAGCATGGATACCGTCAAGCGTGATCTTCGTCAAAAGGGCATGCGCATCGAGAGTCGTGCGCAATCACATACAACGGAGCCCCCAACACCTACGGCTTTTGCAGCGTCTCATGATGACTCAACGACTGAACTTTTGAAGCGGCAAGTCTCCGAGCTCCAAGACCAACTGAAATCTCTTCAAGGAGCTGCGACTACTCGTCGTACCTCATATGGCAGAGGCGGAGCGAGAATTTTTCGTGGTGTTTGCTATGGCTGTGGTAAGAAGGGCCATCGCAGGTCCGAGTGCCCCGTCAACAACACCGGAGGTAACTCTGCGCAAGTGGACTCCCCGGTTGCTTTTCCGGCGGTCATGGACGTGACGGCCACCCCTGCGAGGCCATTCTCCGAGGCTCGACACATGTTCGAGCGCGATGGGGAAACGTGGATGTGGTTGGCCGACAGCGGCGCCAGCCATCACATGACTAGTGTACGCCGTGACTTCTGTGAGTATCGAGCGCTCACCGACCGGCTTTGGGTGAAGGGTATCAGCGCCCGCGCTGTTGGAGTGGGCTCGGTCCGCGTCATTGTGAAGGCTGAAGATGGAGAGGAGATTCCTGCCACGCTAAAGAATGTGCTCCACGTTCCTGAGCTATCCCGTCGTGCGTCGTGGTCTTACCATCGGCTTTTCAGCCTCACCCAAGCTCGGCGACAAGGTCATTCTGTGGTGTTAGCTGATCCCGTGGACCACCTTCGTCTTCATGCCGGTCATGGTGGTGGCGTGGTGGTTCCGTTGGAGCGCGCGCATTTGTTGGTGTGGTTGCCGGCGCGGGTTGCTTCGTCGAATCCTACCGCTTCGGTCGCCACTGCGCCATTGGAAAAACGGTTGTGGCATTCCCGACTCGGTCACCTTGGCGAGTCGCAATTGGACGGGCTCTTGGCCACTGAGGTGGAGGGTGTGGCGTTTTCTGCGTCGGAGAAGTTGGGCTTCTGTGAGACGTGTGCTGTGTGTAAGTCGCACGTCCGCCGTATCTCTCGTGAGCCGGCTGACCGGAACGTTGGTGTCTTCGAGGTCCTCGGCTTAGACTTCTGCGGTCCTATGAGTATTCCATCCTTGGGAGGACGGCGGTACAGCTTGTGTGCGGTTGATTTCCGGAGCCGTTTCATGCTGCATGATGCGGTCCGCTCCAAGGATGAGGCTCCCGCCTCGTTCCGTCGGATGTTGACTACCATCCGCTCTCTTGGGCACACGGTTCGTCGTCTTAGGGTGGACAATGACACGGTGTTCTTAGGTGCTGAATTCCGAAACCTCTTGGATGAGTTCAACATCGCTGTGGAGATCACTGCCCCTTACGCGCATTGGCAACATGGCCGGATTGAGCGGCAGTGGGGGACATTGGTCCCGATGGCGCAGTCAATGATCCGGCAAGCCGCGCTGCCTAAATCGTATTGGGCTCTAGCGATGGCCGCTGCGGTGCATGTCCGCAATCGTGTGCATAGTAGCGGAGCCGGTGGTGTACCTTTCACCTTGGCGACCGGTAGACGAGCTGATCTGAGCTCCATGCGGGTCTTCGGCTGTCCGGCCTATGTCCACGTTGACAAGTCTCAACGCCGCAAACTTGACGATCGCGCGTGGAAGGGTGTCTTTGTGGGCTATGCTTCCGAATCCCCTGCGTGGTTGGTGTACAATCCTGCTACTCGTCGGGTGGTGAGCAGCCGTAACGTGGTGTTCGATGAGGCTGCAGTCCTCTCCATGGGGGAGAGCAATGCGGAGCAACGCACTGATGATGAAGAGGACAGCATCCCGCGCACCATGTGTAGCGAAGAACGGGATAAACCTTCGGGGGAGTCGCCGCTACGGGAGTCGCGGCAGCATTCCGGGTCGACGGAAGATGAACGGGACATGCATTCGGGGGAGACTCCACGTCCAAGGTATAATCTTCGATCCACTGCCGCACCACAGCAATGCGTACCCAGTCCAAGGTATAATCTCCGTTCAGCGGGCGCTTCGGGAGATGGATGGACTACGGGAAGTACCGCGGCTATTAAGTCATCCAGCAGCCCGACCGTTCAAGAGCCGGTGTCATACAAGCAAGCGCTGAGGAGTCCCCAATCGGGGGAGTGGGAGGCAGCTATCAAGAGCGAGTACGACTCACTTGTATCTCGGAAAACCTGGACATTGGTCCCTTGTCCTGCCGGTCGCAAACTCGTAGATTCCAAGTGGGTGTTCAAGCTGAAGCGCGATGCCAATGGACAGATTGCAAGGTACAAAGCAAGACTTGTGGCTCGCGGGTTTACTCAGGAGAAGGGTGTGGACTACCACGAGACCTTCGCTCCCACAGTGAGGGTGATTTCTATTCGAACGTTGCTCGCGCTTGCTGCTTATAATGATTGGGAGGTGGAGCAGCTTGATGTGGTGACGGCATTTTTGGAGGCCGATATCGAGGAGGAAATCTACATGAGGCAGCCGGAAGGATTCCGTCACTTCGACATCAATGGAGAGGAGCGAGTGTGCTTGTTGAAGAAATCATTGTATGGCCTCAAGCAAGCTCCTAGGAACTGGAATAAGACCATCACAGCATGGCTAGAGGAGTATGGCTTTACCCAATCCAAGGTGGATCCCGGGATTTACGTCTTCATCAAGGAGGGCGAGCTTTATGTCTTGGCGTTGTACGTGGACGACAGCATCATCGTCGGACCAGCGGGTAGCTTCATCGTTGGGTTCAAGTCGGCTTTCGGCGAAAGGTTCAACGTGCAAGACCTCGGTCCAGTGTCTTGGTTGCTTGGCATGACAGTCGAGCGTGATCGTGGCAGCCGCACCATCAGGATTGGACAACAACAATACGTCTTAGATATGTTGGAGCGCTTCAACATGATGGGCTGCAAGCCGGTGGGCTCACCTATGGCGGTCGATGCTTTGAGCAATTGTGTGGAGACGTCGACATCAAGGTTGCCTCCCGGTCTAGTGCCGTACCAAAGCTTGATCGGCAGCTTGTTGTACGCTTCCGTAAGCACACGGCCCGACATCACCATGGCTGTTAGCCACCTTAGTAGGTACATGTCCGACCCCTCTCAGTCACATTGGGAGCAAGCCAAGAGGGTGCTCCGCTACCTCAAGGGGACCGCAGATTCGGTCTTGATGTACGGTGGCGCACCCTCATCAAAGGTGGTAGGATGGTCAGATTCTGACTACGCGAGTGATATTGGCGAGCGGCGCTCTCGCACGGGGTATGTGTTCATGCTCAACGGTGCAGCGGTGAGCTGGAAAAGTCAGCGGCAACAAACTGTGGCGTTGTCGACAGCGGAGGCAGAGTATATGGCGCTGACTGCGGCCACTCAGGAGGCGATGTTTTTGAAGCAACTACTCCACGAGTTTCACCAAGACTCCGGGTCTCCCATCACAATTCACGAGGACAATCAGAGTTGTATTGCACTCAGCAAGAATAGCATGACGACCGGACGCAGCAAGCACATGGACGTGAGGTACCACTTCTGTCGGGAGAAGGTGGAGAGCGGAGACATCGAGGTGCAATATTGTGCGACGGAGAACATGCTTGCTGATGTGCTTACCAAGCCATTAGTGAGTGCAAGGCATGGCAAGTTGTGCAATGCCATCATGGGATTGCCTGCGTAGCAAGGGGGAGTGTTGCGAGGCATGGTTTTGTGTGGTAATCAAGTTGCTACACAGCAATGTTGGTCGAGTAGCATCGTGATAGTACGGCTGTGACTCAGCACAATAAGATGATAAGCCAATCAACAATAGAGAGGATTAGGTTGCTGATAGTGGCAAGTTGCTGAGCGTTAGATATCATCTAAAGGCTCAGAATATATGTTGGCGTGTGCTCACCACAAGGTGAATACGTGTCCTGTGATAGGCAAGTGCTAGGCACTTGCTGAGGGTGAGATGACATGCAGTGTCACTCACCGAGTGTAAGCATTCCTTATTGCCCCTCAACTGTCATGCAATGTACTGTTGCATGACTGTACTCGTCACACTCGTACCCTCCCCCTCTTGACAGATCAATGAGGCCGCCGCGAGGCAGACCTCCGTGGTCAAAGCTCCTTTACTGAAGCACTTACTGGGACTCAGGAATGCGCGCTAGGTAAGCGTGCATGAAGTCGGTGTACGCCTGAGTCTTGGCAAACTTGTGCAATTGGGACGTCTCCAAGAAATCTTGTAACGCCATCGTCCAGTGTACCTCGTTCAACCGGTGCCAGACAGGTGGAATGTCGTCATCACTGAAGTGCGTCATGAAGAGCAGATATTTGCCTCGTCGCCGAGGTAGCGACTTGATGCACACAGCACAGATGTGCGAGACATCAAACTCCTCGTCGTCTCCTTCAGGTATAGTCACCGGGACAGCTGGTCGTAGTGGAGCGGTAGAGCAGGGTCGCAAGTTACTAACATGGAACACATGATGTAAGCGTACTGTCGCTGGGAGTTTCAATCTATAACTCTGTTTCCCAATCTGCTCCTCCACTGTGAAAGGGCCGAGCTGTCTGTCTCTGAGTTTCCGGTTCGGTTGTCCTCGCAGAAATAAGGTTTGCTGTGACGACTGACACCTTGTCTCCCTTAGCGAAGTGTGGCGCTGTAGACGGTTCTGTGCGCGCTTGCATCTCGTCCTTGTGTAGCTTTAACACTGAGCGTACCAGGGTATGTACTTCATGTAACAATCTCAATCGTTCTGTTGCGTCTTGTGAAACTGGAATCGACGGTCGCATGCTGAACAGCAGGTCAGGAGGCTCCTCGGGAGAGAACCCAAAGTTAGCCTCGAACGGTGTGTGCTCAATTCCGAGTGCACGCGAAGCGTTGTACGCGAATTCCACTTGCGGTAGAAGTGTAGTCCAATCAGAATCATCGTAGCAACAGAAGCAACGAAGAAGCTGCTGAAACGTGCTGTTCACGCGTTCTGTCAACCCGTCCGTTTCTGGATGTCGGCTGGAAGACATGTTCAGACGCGTTCCGAGGCGTCTCCAAAGTGTCTGCCAGAAGGCACTGACAAATTTTGGGTCGCGGTCACTGATCAGCACACGGGGCAGTCCATGTAAACGGTATCCTGTAAAAACAAAGTTGCAGTTTCTTCGGCAGTAATCGACTCTGTACATGGCAGAAAATGGGCCATTCGAGTTAGATGGTCTACTACAATCAGCACACTGTTAAAGCCATTGCTCTCAGGCAAGTGTGTCAGGTAGTCAAGCCCAACTGTGTGCCACGGTATGGGTGGAACAGGCAATGGGTAAAGAGTCGCAGCCATCTGAGGTCGAATCTTTGCTCGTCGACATACGACGCAGCGTTCACAGAAATCTTTCACGTCTTGGCGGATTCGTTTCCACCAGAATCTGTCGAGTGCTTTAGCAAGAGTGCTAGCAACTCCTCTGTGACTAGCTGACGAACTTTCGTGCAGCTATGTGATCAATCTCAGTCGGAGCTCAGAGTTCTGTGGTATACAGAGGCGATTGAGGCGCCAAAAGTATCCGTCTCTGGCTTCTATCCGGCTGTCTTTCGTCCACTCACCCTCGTCCCCATAAAACGAGTCTTGTGAGAACCCCTCGCGAATGAGATCAGCGAACTCAGGGCTCAGCTGCAACGCGTTAACAGTCAGTCAATTTAACTGCGCGTCTTCAAACAACAGCTGGGACTTCCGTCGTAATTCTCGATCTGACGGAACCTCGCCATCCCAATATAAGGGTTATGTGGCCTGAGGTACGAAGTCTGGTCGCCGGCTTAACGGGTCAGCTTCGTTCAGAGCTCCCTTGCGATACGCAAGTGTCATCGAGCCCACAAACGGTTGCAAATCCCGCAGGTATCTTGCTTGCCGCTTGTTCAGCCTGTTGTTTGGTTGCCTGAGCAGATGTCGCAGTGTGTCGTGGTCTGTTACGACAAGGAACTTAGAGCACCCTTCAAGATAGCACCTCCAATGCTTGATAGCTTCGCATACGGCCAAAGCTTCTAAGTCGTACGCAGAGTAAGTGTTACCACGCTCAGCTGGATTCAGCTTACGCGCCCAGTAAGAGACTGGTTGAAGACCTCCTCCTTGGTCTTGCAACATGACTGATGCAATGCCCACTGTCGAAGCATCTGTAGCTACGGTGAACGTCGCATCCGAGCCGACCTCCGGAAGGATCAGGCATGGCGCGGAAATGAGCCGTAACTTGAGAGTCTCAAAGGATTCCAAACAGGCAGGCGTCAGCGTAACCTTCTGTGGCTGGGACTTCCGCAGTAAGTCCGTCAATGGAACCGTAAGGTCGCTAAAATGGTGTATGAATCTGGCGTAGAGGTTGCAGAATTGTACGAAATTGCGAACCTCCTTCTGCGTCGTGGGCACTGGCCAGTCTGCAACGACCTCGACTTTCTTTGTGGAAACCGAAATTTTACCGGCTGACACAGTATAGCCCAAGCACTCCATCTCTTGTAGTCCGAAGAAGCATTTCTTAAGGCGTAATTTCAGCCCTTCTTGCTTAAATCGTTGTACCACGAGACGTAGGTGCTCCATGTGCTCCTCCATAGTTCGACTGTAGATACAGACGTCATCGAGGTAGACTGTCACGAACTTGTGTAAAAAGTCGCGAAGAATGTCGTTCATCATCCTCTGAAATGTAGCCGGCGCATTGCACATGCCAAACGGCATGGCGACCCATTCCATTAAGCCATCAGGGTTCTGAAAAGCCGTCTTGAGAACGTCCTGGTCACGCACTCGAACTTGCCAGAATCCACAGGCGAGGTCGAGGTGTGTGTAAAAATTCGCGTCCTTAAGTTCGTCCAGAGTATCATCCACACGCGGAAGTGGGTAAGCATCTTTACGCGTAACCTCGTTAAGGCCACGGTAGTCAATGCACAGACGTAGCGAGCCATCAGCTTTCCGCACAAAAGAATTGGCGAGCCGAACTCACTGTAGCTGGGACGGACCAGACCAGCCTCCACTGCGTCTTTGAGCTGTCGATTTAGCTCAGCGCGCTCTACAGGGGACAATCTGTTCAGACGTTGGCGTCGCATAGGGCCAGTTGTTTCAATGGGATGATCCCACTGTCGGCTTACATGTGGAGAGTCGACAGGTTGCAGTAACTCCGGGAAGTCATCGAAGCGTAACGACCGGAAGTTGCCACGTTGTTCTGCAGTTACCTCCTCTCCACTGTGAAAGTCTGTCGGTTGTTCAGTGGCTGACGTAAGTTCAATTACGTAAAATTCAGCATGACGTCCTATGCTGCGGCGCGTCTTGCGTAGAAGTTTCTGAACTTTAGTAGACGACAGCAACAGACACTCAGGGCGTCGTTCCTCGAGCGTAGTCTCAACAGCTTTGCCATCCATTAGTGTAAAAACCCTGGTTGTACCAAACTGTAAAGAGGCATGTTCGTCATCAAGCCATGGTAAACCCATGATTAAATCAGCCGTACGTAAATCACGTAAGACGTAGAAAGTCATGTGAAATTCGTGTCGAGCCAGCTCAAAAGTGACATCACAGACTGTCGTAGAAATCACTCGTTGTCCGTTGGCGAGTCGAACTGGTGTCTTAGTCGCAGACTTCCGAGTCTATAAAGCAAAGCGTCGTACAAAGTCCTCTGACACAAAATCAAGTGTCGCAGCGCAGTCCACTAATCCAGAAATTTGGTGTCCACCATCAGGAGTTTTCACAGTCAACTCAGTTCGAATCAACGGGCGAGCTTCCGTGAGGTCAGTCAGTAGGGCTGTAGCTGGCGAAGAAAATTGTCGCAGCGTAGCGATGGACGCTTCCGCGTCGTCTGAAGGTACAGGTACCGAGTTGGGTTGATCAGATGCGGCAGGTGTTGTCGAGTCGTTAAACGCACAATCTGCGTCGGCTAACCACAGCTGTACATGCCAAGGAGCTGGAGCAACCACCTCATGTTGCGCTGGGTTCTCCAATGACTGACGAGTAAAAAGCTGTGTTCTCGCTGGGAATGCTTGGTAGAGTTTCCAGTTCTTAGTCATTTGAGTAAATTTCGCCCATTTCGATAGTACAAAAACAGCCATCGTAGATGTCGGAGATGTTCGACGACAATCCTCAAAATGCTGCGCAATCTGCTCAGCTAACTCCCAGGGTGGGTTGACGAACACCCGTTCTCATGTTAAGTCCCTCTCTAGAATCGAGTCACTCGGCGAACAGTGAGGTAAGTCACCGTGCGAGTTTAGACCTTCATCATCAGCACATCCCTCCAATGTGAAGTTGAATCGTGCATGCAGAGGGTCAAAGACTGAGTCAACCAGTTTCCAATCAATTGAACGTCTGGTTACAGGTTTACGACTTTGTCTCTTCTTAGTCTGACGACGACGACCTGCTACTAGCGTTACAGGTGTCGTAACTGTAGTCGATGGAGATGCCGAAGGTGTTTCGACGACCTCTATCGCTAACAGTGTTTCAGAACGAACAGTAGATGTAGCCGGCTGCTCCAGTTCGCTGGTAGAACAGCCTTACCACCATCATTGCTTCTTAGGCTCCATCGGTGCCTTGCCCTTCCACCCCGGGCATTGGAATAGTCGGTGTCCCTTCTTGTGACACTTGAAGCAGAGTCCCTCCTCCATGTGACGCTTACGCTCCTCGGGTGTCATCGCTTTTGCGAGTGTGTTGAAATCATTGCGGCCAGATGTTTGACCACGTCCACCATTGTTGCCTCCACCACGTCCACGTCCGCGGCCACGACCACAGCCACTTATGTTACGTTTCCAGATATTAGAGGCTTCCTCGAGAGAGGGTCTTCAAGGTTGCGCTTGCGCGTCGGCTGGGCAGATGGACCAGCAGTAGACCTCGTATTGCCGAGTTCCGGCGAGTCTGTAACGACGTCGTTCAAGAAGTTTTGCAGCTCCACCAGAGTTATTTGGTACCCCTTCTGAGCTCGGTGTGACTTCGCGCGGTTCATCAACGTAGAGTTCGTCAAACCGTTAATGAAGCGTTAATGAAGCGCACACACTGAACATCAGCTTTCAGGTGCTGACGAGACCGACGTAAGTAGTCGTTGTACTGCTTAGTGTAGAGCGCGTAACTCATCGTGTTGCTCTGCGTAAAGCTGAGCAAGGCGTTAATTGCGTCGTCCTTAATGTTCGGAAGAAACGTTGACTTGCGTAACTCTGTAACAAGCTCGTTTTACGTAGATGGAATAGCAGCCTGAGTTTTCCGGTTCAGCCACCACCCATTCAGATGTCCAGAGAACTGTGAAGTAACCCATATAACTGAGTCGTACGAATCAGGCGTAATCCCTAGCATGAGAAAACGCTGAGGCTGAGCTTCAAGCCAATCCTCCAGTTCATTAGCTATACGGCCATTCTATAGAGGTGAATTAATTGCAGCTTTACGCTGGGTCTCCGTGAGGGTAACAGGTAGTCCAGCCAAGTTGTGAGTTGGCATCGGCATTCCCACTCGTAAATCTGTAGGCCCTTCACCAGTCAGCCGATCAATGTGTCCACGAATTAACAGCCAGACAGGACCAGAGTCGACCGTCGTAAACCGGGAGTGCATGTGAAACTACCTCGGGATAGACGTGTCGTCATGTAGGACTGGAACGTGTTGGTAGACTGCTCGGCAAAAGGGCTCCCACTGAGTCACGTAACCAAAATGAAGTAACTCACTCTTGTGCTTCTCAGCACGAAGTAACCCCTTCTGAGCGGGCGTAAGGGTCAGACCGTCAATGTTGATTGTTTCCGGGACGACGTAAGTGCCATCCGGATTAACTGTCGACTGTGCTAAAACAGCCTGCTCAGCCTGAGCAGGTGTGCGTAAGTTGTTCGTAGCAAATAGGACATGAATAGAAGCCGAGTACACGTAGACAAGCTGTCGTCCTTGAGGTAGCGTAACTAGGACAAGATCACCACTCAACAGCGTTAAATCATCCAGTGTCAGAACAAGACCGGTCTCCTCTTGTAACTCACGAACAGCTCCGTCGACATGCTCTTCATTAGGTAAGACAGAGCCAGCTGGGAACCAAGTTTTACCATAACGAGGCTCACGTTGTAATACCAGCTTCAAGTCCGACGGTTTAGTTCCTCCAACGTGAATTACCAACACCACGTAATGTCCGGGTCCTAGAGAAGCCATCTCGAATCAGTCAAGCAACGTCGAGCGAGTCAATGAGCAACGAAAACGTGCGTCGACCAAAGAGCTCCGAAACCAGTGTGGTGGTTAGCCTCTGAAAGCTAAACGCTAGCACAAATCTGTTCTAGTCTGTCTAGTTCTGTCGTTGCAAGATGGCAAAATGATGTTGTCGAGAGGCAATGGTGAAAGATGTTTCACTGTTGTACTAAGGCAGTAGATGTTGTAAGTGAACAATGGAATTGTTAAAAGGTTTTGTCACCTCCCTCTACTGCACTGGGCTTAAATAGGTTTCTGCCCATTTTGCTTACGCATGCAAGCTACGCTTACGTGTCAAGCGTTAGGGCTGTCTAACCGTCATCATTTGTCTCGAGACGCGGCCTGCCTAGCATTGGGTTTCACGACGCGGCTCCTTCTGCTTCGAAGAGCTCGCTCTGGCGCGTCATTTGGCTAGTTAGATTAATTATGCATATCTGTACGTACCGGGAGGTACTGGTCGTACTGTAGCATCAGCACCCTTACAATATTGCAGTAGCGACGTACCCACGAGTATACGTCCGTCCAGTGGAAAAGCACGAATTGGAATCCGTAACGAGTACTTGTACAATGTCCTGCAATGTATTGTTGCATGACTGTACTCGTTTCAAAGAGGACAAGATGTGGTATAGTCCACCGCAGCCTCTGCACTTGTTCGGCAAGGGGCCACGACCACCCCTACCGCCACGAGCATTGTGGCGCCCTCCAGAGGAATTGCGTCCATCAATCACGAATGCAAAGATGGGAGGAGCTGAAGCAGGAGGGATGGCTGCTGGGTCGGCACATAGAGGAAGTGCCTTCTCCATATTCAGAGCCAGGTGCGTTATGTTGGCCATGACCTCGGCAGCCGATAAGAGATAGTCGGTGCCAAATGCGTTAGTTGCGCACTGCTTGGCGTGTCCATACTCGCATGAGCTTGATATGCCACGGAGCATGAGGAGGCCTAGGTTGTGCGAATGGATGGCCGCATAGCCGTCAATCATTTGGCACGTCTCGTTGTAGTCGTCGAACGACTGCCGCATGAAGTGCACGTACTCACTGACTGACTGTCCGGGGCGCTCGCGGAGCATGGTGTTGTCGAGCAGCGCAAGGGAGCGCGCAAACGACCGGGCGTCCATGCGCTCGCAGAGCATCTCCCATGCAGCCCCACAGTCGGGTCGAGCTGCAGTGACGCACCGAACCGTTTGGTCAGCTCGCTTGTTGTCACCGACAACGTGAAGGAGAAGGGCAAACGCATAAATCTAAGCACGCTCGTCCCTCAATGCCACTTGGGGGATCACGTAGGCAGCTTTAAGCGACAGAAAGGCGAGAAACCGGCTCTTCCAGTGGCAAACCTATGTGTTTAGACCCATCAGTGGAACATTCGTTTTCATGGACTTGTTGATGGAGTCCATGTGTATCTGCAGCCTCACTAGCTTCGCGACCAACGACAAGAGGGTCGATGGTAGGGCGGCGACCTTCAAGTGCGGCTGGTCTACCAAGAGGTGCAGACACGGTGGGGTGTATGGATGGTCCATGCGGGAACAATGGTGGAGCATGAGGAAGTCTTGGAGACAACAACGGCTGGTCGACAACTATGGGTGCAAGGTGATCGCGAAGTGCGTCACGTTGCATGAGCTGACGATTGTCGGCTGCATGTGCGTCAAGCCGACTCGTAATGATGGGCAACTGCTTTATGCGTGCGGCCATTGGAGCCGGGTCCGGGGGAGGCGAAGGAGAGTCTCTGGAACTTTTCGACGACCCCTATGGATCAGGTGGGTGCGAGGCCATTCCCGGGTTCTTTTGTTTAGCAAGCATGACGAAGTATTGACGCCAAGGCAGTGGATAAATCCATTAGCAAGGCTTGTGTCTAACGGTGAATTCCTTAGAGACGGCCTGATGCCCGACGCCCCCTCGGCCTGATGCCCCGGGGCGTCTCAACTTATCTTTTCCGTATCCTCCACCCAATGTGGGACACAAGCGAGAGCCACAGACAGCCACATACATGTGTAGCGTTCGGCCCGGCCGAGACTAATATCGCGCGGTTCTATACGTGTCGTGCACCCTATTTATGCGTATTCACCCTCCAGTGCCCCCCCCCCCCCCCCCCCCCCCCCCCCCCCCCGACTCTAGCTTGGGCATGTATGCACCATGTCCACGCACAGCGAGTGCGCTCTTTGTGTTTGGCTGTTCGACGTCCTCGAGCTGCCGGCTTGATAAGGATGCCGTGATGCTAAACGGGAGAAGTAGCATATGAGTATTAACGGGCTTTACGCCGAATACATGGATTACGTACTAAATCTAAAAACTAGCAAAAAAGGCGTGGCCTTCCGGGAGAGTGTCGTAGATCGCAGCTCGCCGAAAAAAGTGGTCGCGTGTGAGTGACTTGAAGTGGGGGCCCATAACATGCAGAACTGTGAAAACACTTTATTTATGGAAGGTAACTAGAGTATACTCAGTAACAATCACGGCCATACAAAGGGACAGTCACACAGACAACAAGCATGAGGCTTGGTGTCGGGACGAAGGAGATGAGGAACTGAAGGCTAGCGACAACTATGTATCGACACACTAGACCATTGTCTAGTGTACAATAGTGCATGGTCATGGCATGTACTAAATACACATAGACTAGCTTACATTAGCTGTCTGTAACTAACAACCAATAAGTATATACAACAAAAGTGCCTCGTGGAAGGTTGTTGTATCGGAAAAGTGTGGTTCATGGGTCGTTTCCTATAAAAACTTACCGTCTACTTGCCGACGAACATCCTCAGACAACATGCCGTCCCCGAAGGGAACCATTTTCGGCTGTCGGCTCACTCCTCGCCCCCCCGCACTTGTAGCCGACACATTTGTTAGTCGCCGAAGCTTGGGTAGATTTGGTGCAGTGTGCGCTGAGTGGTATGTGTACTTGAGGAGAGGACGAGGTGGTTTATTGTGTGAGTGTGCTAACTGCGAGAACTGCTCGTCCTAGTGCATAGAAATATAGTCGGAAAAGGATTTGGGAATCACGTTCGGGCACTTTTCGGGATGTATGTAGAGGTACCTGCGGAAATCGTGGTGTATCGGGCATTTGATTTTACTCCTTGCGCGCGCGCTTGAACTAACCGCCCAACGCGCCTCGTTGCGATGACTTGGCAAATTGGCGCGTGCTCCCGAGATTTCCTGTAATGTTGTATTTGTACTTTAACAAGGCAAAGCGGGAGATAAGCGTGATAACGTCACGCGCGAGGATGTACGGATGTGCGGTCCGCAACTTCGTGGCAAGTGCAACAAACCTCGTGGCGAAATAAAGATGCATTGTTTTCACTCATTCTGGTTTACTTCGTAGATTCCAACTTATATCATATCTAGGGCGTGGATTAGAGGGCTACGTGGATTCGACGAATCGTCATACTAAGATACTCTGTTTCTATTGGATCACATGTGTTATCCGAGACAGCTGAACCCGGGGGCATGTATTCGTATCTTGTCGGTTTCCGAGACAAACCCTAAATTATGGTTTACATTGCGAAATGGGTTTGTTCCATTACGTGTAAGAGTCGAATTGCTTACAAACCCTTTTAGTTTACCTCCGAAATTAGATGAACTCCCCGAAATAGGCATAGGATTCAAAATTATTCAGGGTTTCTTGGGGTTTTATTCGGGCCATATACTACCCGAATCCACGCCTTGGTCGGGGCCTTGTGTTGGGCGGCAGTGTGAGCGTATGGCGAAATGTGGGCATGTGCGGCAGGTTGTGGTGGGTTCGGGGTGCACGGGTTTGTGGCTGTTTGAGCATTTTGAGGGGGTGGGGGACGGTTGACATACCGGGGTGGGCGTGGACGAGGTGAGAGTGAAGTTGGGTTCGTCGAATTGGGTTGGATGTCCTATTCAGATGGGCGTTCAAGGGTCGATTCCACCATGCATTGGGTCTGACCGTATTTTTGTCCATGTGCTTGGAGATAATGCGGGTAACATCGCATGGGGGGCATGGGTTGTCCCAGGGGGAGAGATATTCTGCATCTATGTGGGTGATGGGAGCTTTGTGGGAGCGCGCGGGAAGACGGAATTGGCGGATACCGGAGGAGTGGTTGGGGGGGAGGGGGGGGGGGGCATGGTAGGTGGGAAAGGAGAGGGAGCTATAGAACGACAATGGGGAGGGAGGCTCGTTTGGGGTTGTGGCGGAGGATGATGGGGATTTGGTTGTGGATGGTGTCGAGGGGTTCAATGAAGACTGATGTCACAAGGCGGGCGGGGATGGAGATGTGCTCGGCTGTGTCTTCTAGGGCGGAGATGCTTTTGCAGGGTTTTGATGAGGGCGGAAGAGTTGGAGGGGCGGAGGAGAAGTTGTGGCCTTGTGGTGATGGAGGTCTTCCAAAGGGGGGTGAGGCGTGATAGGAGGGACGTGTGAGTGTGGCGAGGTGAGAAGTCGCGGTATGCTTGCTTACATGTGCGTGGGTCACTCATGCGTGTTTCTCTGTCTCGAATTGAGGAGAGAACTGTGGAGTGGTGTTGGGTGTAGTGGTTTTTGAGTGTGATTGCGATGGGGTTGGTGAGAGTGGGGGCAAGTATTTGGTAAGACAAGGTGCAAGCGTCTCTTTGTGCTTATTGGGCAAGGCATCGGAGGGAGAGCAGAGCATGGCCTCGGGACATCTTATACTTGTGGTTGTATAATGTGGAGATGGTGTCAATGTGTGACCGGGCCACGTGGCCGCGGTAGCCGGGTGTGTTAGTCGTGATTTTGTGTAAATGGCAGACCGTGAGTTGTGCCGAGTGTGCCCTAAAAGATGGGAAGCCGTAGCCTAAGTCGGTAGCGGGGCGGTGGAGGGTTGTGCGGGGGGAGGTTACGTACCAATGAGGCAGCGGAACGGAGCGCTGTGCAGATTTGACCGTCGAGTGTGTCAAGTCATGAGTCGCTGATGCGAAGAGGCCGAGCTAAAGGGTGAAGTGCTTACCGATGAGAAGGCCGCAGATGACTTAGATTCTGCGGGACTGCGTTTGTAGGGAGGTTGAGAGGGCGTTGATGAGGGATGCGGTTGTGCGTTTGAGGTCGTGCCAGTGTTGGGTGAAGGTGAGGGTGGTGTTGAGATCGACCCCAAAGACTCGGTGGGCCGATGGTGGGATGGGTAAGGGAGAGCCACGGACGGAAACGTGTCGGTTTTGGAGGCCGGCGCTAAGGAGGAAGCGGTTGGTTGGGGGGACGGCGTTACCCTTGCTCCACATGGCACATTTAACGCAGCATTTCTGAACATTGACGGCCATGCTTGTGTATTCACTAAAGAGTGAGAGTTTTTGTAATTGGAGAGACATGCCGATGGGAGAGTCACTTGCTAGGCTGAGGTCATTGGCGAAGCCGTGGCCTGTGTGGGATACCGTAGGTTCGTCGGGGTTGGCGTTGGTCGTGGGGGCGCCCGGACGGTAGCCCCGGTTGCTGACCGTATGCCAGCATAGGAAGGGTTCAAGGAAGAAGGTGAAGAGAAAAGGGAGAGCGTGTCCCCGTGGAGGGTGCCGCGGTTGATGTCGATCGAGGGGGTGGGGCCACATGGGGTGTTGTTATCCGTGGTGGAGACTCCGTACGGTTGTTCGCATGTATCGACGAAAGAAGGGGGCATATCGAGTTGGCGCATGTGTTCGAACATGATGCGGTGGTCGGCTGCGTTGAAGGCGCCTTTGAAGTCCGTGTACATGACGTAGATGTCGTTATTGTAGATTTTGGTGTCCTCCATCATCATGGTGATAGATGCGAGGGCGTCGAGCATGCTGCGGAGAAGGCGGAATCTGTGCCGGGGCCGGAAACTTTGCATGTGCCGAGGGAGTGGACAGTATTGTCGAAGGTGTCGCGGGTAATCATGGAGGCGAGGGTGGCTGTGGGTCGCCTCGGGGGGTGATTTCGTGGGCGTCGTGGTTGGATGGGTTTTCCCGCGGGAGAGAGGGGGAGTCCGGATGGGATAACGCGGACGAGTTCGGTTTTGAAGTGGGTGTGGACTGCGGCAATGACCTCTTGGAGAGAGTCTACTACCTTCGAGTTGGGGTGCGTGACTTTGGAGATTGTTGGGGTTGTGGTGTTGATGGGGAGAAGGCCGCTTCTAATTTTGAGGAGTCAGTGGTGCGATTTCGGGTTGACGGCATAGGCGGTGTTTGCGGGAGATTTATTTTTGCGAGGCTTGTGTGATGTGGCTTCGTAGAGGAGGTGTCTAATGCGTTCTTGGTATTTGTGTTTGATGGATTCGGGGGGCATGTACTTCAATGTGTGGAGGGATTGTGCAAGGAGAATAGGTCAGTGTTTTTCGTTGCAGCGGTGTAGTGCTTGGATTTTGCTACGTATTTGTTTCGGGAGCCATGTGAGGTTGGGGTCGGAGTTCGGTGGTTTTTGTTTCTTCGGGAGGAGGAGGGGCCACAGGGTGGATGCGTGGTCCGTGTGGTTAAAGACGAGGTTGGTGCAATCTAACGCTAGAGAATCGAAGGTTGTAGGGGTGGCTGTGGTGGGTGTAGTCTTCATAATGGTTGCGTGCAGGGTTGCGGTTTAGTTGATGAGCACGTCCGGGGTGCTCGACTGGCATGCGTGGATGTGCGCGGTAGGAGTAGGAGTTTGAAGTTATACTTTCGAGCGGACTGAGGTGTGGAGGTGTTGGGAGTGGGAGTGGGCGGGTGTGGGATAAGGGAGGATGTGGCTGGGATAACGAAGTGGACGGCGAAGTGGTCGGTGTAATGTTACGCGGTAGGGTATACGGAGGCGGCCGATGGGGAGAGGACGAGAGGGAAGGGATGTTGGGAGAGCCAATGGTCTAGGCAGCTGGCGTTGCGAGAAAGGTGGGTAGTTGCGAACAATCGTGCATGCATGAGGGGAGATTGGCCAGAGCGGACTCGTCGAGAAGAAAGAGGATGTGGAACTCTAAGTTGGAGAGGTAGGGGGCTGGTGGAATATGTCGGTAGCATATCATGTGAAAGTAGAGAGTCGATAATCCGACCAGGGAGGTCAACGGTTGTTCCGAGAATTGGCGAAGTCGGGTCGGGAACCATGATGAGAGGGGGCTTAAGCCCTTCTATGTAATGGGGGGCGCTTATTATAGAGTTATTAGCACGGTTTGGAGTGGGTGTATAAGTGTTGGGAGTTGTGAAGCCGTAAAAAAGGGGGGGATAGATGGGGTGACTAGTGATGCGGCTCCGGGGTGGCGCCGTTGATCATATCCTCAATACGGATAACGCAGCGTCTCAAAGGAGCACATGTTTGTAGAGCATGGGGGGGGGGGGGGGGGGGGGGGGGGGGGGTCCATTGGAGTTCGACATTTTGATTTATATGAGGTTGGGGGGCGCCCGCCGGCGGCGCAGCGGCGGCGGCCCCGGAGGGGGGTGCGCTCGCAGGCCCGTCGGCACCTACCTCTACCTCCACGCGGTGGGCGCTGGTAACCCCATAGCCGTGCCAGGCCTGGCACGGTAGGGGGCTGAACGAGGTACCGGCAGCTGCGATCCGCGGGATCAGCAGCTGTCGGGAAGCCCTGTACGGAGGGTTTTGGAAAACATAATATCCGTACACCGGCACAGGGATCTCCCGCTCGGCCTGTCCGATATGTCTTTCTCGCGACTAAATACTCGCAGATACTCTCCCGACGATGGGGCGGGGGCGGCGTTTGCGAAATATTTTTTGGCGAAAAGGGGTACGGACGGATCAGCGGTGGGACGAGGGTGTTGGAGCTGGCGGCGGACAGCTGGGAAGCAGCGCTTGGGACAGCGCTCGCTAGCAGTCGCCAGCCCTGCGAGAGTCTTAAGTCTCCACTGGGGGCGAGGCCTGATGCTACGCAGGACGGAGGCTGGTCGCAGCCGGAGGAGCGGCACGGTCTGGCGGCGGCGGTCCTTAGGATCGCCCGCCGCCGGAAAAGCCCGGTACGGGGGGTTTTTGGAAAAATTCCCGTACCTACCATCTTTTGAGGACCGGCGACTCGATCCATGTGTTCTTCCAACCCCTTCCCTAGTCGGTACCCGGTTATCGATAGGCTGCCTCAGGCAGTGTGCCTAGGGTTATCGTAACGGCACACTGCTCGTAAAGGCGACCCCCTAACAACGTAAACCACCGGGGGAGGGTACGGACGGCCACAGCGCGATCAGATAGGTGTTGGAAACAGACGGGAAAAGGACAGGGGACGGGAGAAAATCTGGCTCGGGGGCAGGAGAGCCAGCCGGACACCGTCTGCAGCCTAGTTATTCTCTCTTCTCAGCCCCCGAAGGAGGAGAGAAGACTCGGCTAGGCGGCGAGCTGCGTCGAGAGGAGCGGCTAATACCTCGGGCGGGGTGGAGCACGGATCGGGGCGGGACCGACGACGACCTATGCGAGGGGGGTTTTTCACCTGCCTTTCCCCCCAAGCTCCGGCACGACCGGAGTCGCACGGGAGCCGAGGTCAGGCAGGTTCGCCTCGACCATCTCCAGCTGGACAGCCTTGCTGATCAGCGACCCCGCAGCGGCTGGAGCAGGCCGCGTAACGTGGAGACTAGCGACATTTTATTTTTCATACTGTATCCAAAAAAAATACTTATAGATCAGAAAATTATAAATACCTGGATACGGGTATGTTTTAGACGGTATCGTTACTGCCATTGGAGAGGTTGGGATTAGTGGTTCACGGTCTACCTCACGCTTAGAAGTCCAACTACAGGTTGAGCATAGCAAAAGGGGGGGCCCAGAGACTCCAGCCGGTTTTTACTGGTATTGGAGTATTTAATTTCATTTTTAATTTCAATTTCATTTCATTGAGGTTGGGGGGAAATCTGAGCGCGGAGTGTGGGCGGATTTGAGCTGCGGAGTTGATGTTTGGTATACACAAGGTGGCAACTCGCGATTAGGTCGGTGGTGACAAGGGCTTGGGGGGCGGCGGACGAGGACGTCTAAATGCTCGGAAGCGCGCGGATGTGCGCACCGCTACATGTGGTGAAGCTTTTGGAAGTAGTATTTCCCGGAGATTTGTGTTGTATTGTTGACACATAATATCATATCGATGTTGAATTGGATGGCGCTGTCGCGCGGAAGCTATCACTTGGAAAAGTTGAGTTCGTGAGGTTTGAGCCTTTTCGCAGTCCACGGATCCACCGACAAGGGCGAGCCGTGCTCTTTAGGGAAGAGGCGGGGGGCTGCAGAGCAATGGCGGGCCATGACCCCATTGATCAATTGTGGTGGCCGGGCCATGTCCGAAGACAGTTGGAACGCGTGCTCGAAGACAGCGCCCGACCCATCCCTTTTTTGTGCGTTAGTAAAGTATTAGTCCTTTGGAATTCATTACTGTGCTCAATGTCGGTAGGATACGTTTTACCTTCGAGGCGACCCAACAACCTATCTATATGCATCCTTGCTTCTTCACCGCGATCCTCACCCAGCATGCCAACACATTATACAATCGCCTCCCCATCTTAAGCCCCCTCCCTCCCACCCTCCCAAGCAAAAGCCCTCGCGCCCCTCCTACATGGTTGAGCCCTCTTGGTTTCCCCTCTTGCCAAAGCTCGAACGCATACACCTCACTCTCAACATTGGCATCAAACCGGTCATATTGTGCCTCGCTCCTCGTCTTACTACCCCCATACTACGATGTCACAAGTCTCGTTTCCTCAACATAAAGACGCCGCCACATGCCATACCCAATACATTATCACATGGTCGATTGGCCCCCATAATAGCATCTCACGGATTGATGGAACATCCATCAGCAAGTCGATGACGGCTTCGTCATAACTTCAATCGCACCCACGGTGGTATGCTAGCCCGCCCCCACCCCCACCCTTTTGTTCGCAATGTCATTCCCCTATTCTATCGACTCACATCCTCCCTTGCAATACGGACGACCCGCGCTTTACAAGGTTCTCTAATTATCATCCTAACCAATGACATGACATCCAACGTAGCGACTAGTGCGAACGCGGCCGGACTTATGACCTTGTCACACCCGTCTAAACGTGGTCGAATGGGCCCCGTCCATGGCTTCAACTCCAAGAGACCATGAGTACGACCCCCTCCGGCCCCGCCGCCCTCACGGTGTTTGACACCTGATTCATCCTTGCCTCAACCCCACAAATTCCCAAGCTTTTGTCCCCCCCATCCTGGTCATCCCGGACGGGCCATTTCTCCATCCATGCTCATTCTCCATCGTCTATCGCAATGCACTCACATCACAAATTCCGCACCAAATTTCCTCATCGCATTTTGTCATTGGCTTGATTGCTCACGCGTCGACGTTCTAGATGAACTTGAACACCTACGGTAGGCGGTTTGGAATCGTGGACCATGCGCACAAAAGAAAATCAGGCCAGATTAAGTGGCGGCGAGGATCTAGAAAATATAAGAAAACTTTGGCAGGGAAGTATTCATGCTCGTCTTGCAGAAAGTGCTAGTGTAAAGAGCATCGTCAGAAGGGGTGTGCGCACAGCAAAAGGATGCTCTGAAATATGGGAAACGTATTGATAGGTATCAGTGACGGATTCAATTCGCCAGACCCAACATGACGTCCTCGTGTTTCACTTGCCACGCCACTTGGTCACATGTACATACACTCACTGATAGGCACGCGGTAGACTCAGTGCACAGGTTGGCATATCTTCCAGGTGGGAGGCAGGATCACCGGCAGATACTGTGATACAGAATGTGTTGCTCAATTCATTGATACACCATATGGGAGAATGAATCCTCCTTACCCGCGTTGATGATTGAACACATCGGTTGTCAGCTCATACAACCTCATGGAAAACTGCCGCTTAAAAAACTATACGCATCTGGAACTCAAATGAGTGCACCCTCACTCTAAAGTCTGTGAAACAAGTTTTGGGGTGCGAGGGGAACCATAGAGACAACAGCGAAGGTTGCTTTCCCCTCGTGGTACTACATACCTGATCTCAAGTGATTACAGATATTCTTTACAGGTGCGGTGAAGCAGTTCACACGCACACACCCACATGACTGTGCGACTGCCTAAGCGCGCTCGCCACGAATACGCCTCGCCAGCTGGACGTCCTGAAACACCACAGAGCGGTCCACAAACGTTTTGATGAGCTTCAGCACAGCCGCGAAAACGGACCAACAAGCAAGCACGTGAAAAGCTATAATACTATAGTTGATGCTAGCTTGCAACCATTCACCACTGTTGCAATCAAGACGGACAAGTAAGACAAGCACACCTTGGGCATGATGGTCACGCGCTTGGCGTGGATAGCGCACAGGTTGGTGTCCTCGAAAAGGCCAACCAAGTAAGCCTCCGCAGCCTCCTGGAGTGCAAGCACCGCAGAGCTCTGGAAACGCAGGTCGGTCTTGAAGTCCTGCGCGATCTCGCGCACCAGGCGCTGAAAAGGGAGCTTGCGGATGAGCAGCTCCGTGGACTTCTGGTACTTGCGGATCTCGCGCAGCGCGACGGTTCCGGGCCTGTAGCGATGAGGCTTCTTCACGCCGCCAGTAGTGGGGGCGGACTTGCGAGCGGCTTTAGTCGCCAGCTGCTTCCGGGGCGCTTTGCCACCGGTGGACTTGCGGGCGGTCTGCTTAGTACGCGCCATGGTTCAAAACTCTGCGGAATAGCAAACAACAAACACCGTATATGTCAGGCTTCTGTAAAGCACCCCACTTTAAGTACAACAAGTTGCACCAAACCTGACAGGATACTCCAACTTGCCTTCCCCAGCACACACACATACATGCACACTCGCAACTGATCACAGCACCAACACAGGCCGTGTCACTGACATAGCCTTGAAGAAACGTGGCACCATTAAGGACACGTATCCGGCCGCAGTGCATCGCAGCACACCCCAACCCGAGACAGTACAGTAGCGTGTTTTCAAACCAAGCGCGCGCCCCGCAACATTACGCGACGCTAGAACTTATACCCAAAAGCTTATTGTAGCTATGCGCCAAGCAAACCTAAACACAATACTAAAGAAAAGACAGGGGGATGACAATTCAGAGTCAGGACAACAGACAGAGCTGGGAGTGTCGGAGCGTTTCCGTAAAAGTGTCCCATGTGACAATCACGTCAACAAAACTCTTCCGTCGACAAGTGAGTCAGAAAAAGGGGGGGGGGGGGGGGGGGGGGGGGGTGGGGGGCGGGCGGGGGGGGTAGTGGCCGCAACAAGTCCATTATATCGGGGTAAAAGGCATTTGAACCAATTCCTGGCTTGCAAAGCGGCAAGTGAACTTGGCCGAGAAACAATACACTTATGCGAGTGCCACTACGAGATAGCGTTATGACTGAGCTTTCTTGCTTTTAGGGTGCAAATCGGGTACGGTATACGGAAACTGTGCCAACCCAAGAGTTCCGGGATTTCACAGCCCCAACTTCAACAAACTCCCTCAACAACTGCTTCCTACTGGGTATTTCAAGATGATCCTACCTTCGTAAGCGATAAGAGTGGCAACAGCAGTACTCTGGACTTGTCACGGTTGTCAGGAACTGAGGACACGCTAAAGCTTTACACAATCTCAGTGCATTGCGTGAGTGCCGTCACTATGTCTGCTGAGGCGGCCCTACTGGCAACTGCTGGGAAGGCCTTATTTCAACCACATGACTACATCACCTCATCGCTCACACATAATATAATAACGACAGAGTTAACACGTTGGCATGTTTTGCCAAAAATATAATTTTGCTTGCAATCTTTCCAAAAGATCACCAGAGGCATGGTATATATAATAGGGAAGATTAGCGCCATTTATGGCTTGGGTGGGTCGGTGGGTTGCACGAGCGCCAGATGGGCGAGCGCAAAGCAGAGAGTGCCAGTACTCGGGGGTTGCACCGGCTTAAGGGTTGCCGCTAGCTAGTGGCGATGGAGAAATAGCTTGGGGCGTTGCGCGAGGCGTGCCCCATTCCTCAAGGGTTACCTCGAGGTATGGGGAAACCGCACCGCTTTTAGACTGACGCTTTACCGCTAGGGTGTAGATTTTTTCACACATGTAAGTATGTTCTGCAAACCTCTAGACTTAAACAATCATACCATTTACCCGAAGGCACGTTTTGCCAATAATTTCATTCCGGTGGCTTACGTATCCTAGTTTAGTGAAGCGGTCGTGACGAGCAAGCCGAAGTATTGCCACGCCGCTAGAGATGGGGTAATGGTGGTTCGATGAATTTCCCTTGCAATTGCGTTGCTCTCGGCCCAACCACCCAGATATTTGACGACGTGAAGTGGGGCGCCGATGCATCTAGCCGCAGAGACAATACATTTTCGGAGTTCGTGCGATGTCCACTTGAAGCATGGGGTGGGGTGACTACGCTTGCTAGTCTGTTGAGTTCTCGTAAGGTGCGAAGCTCAAAATTTCAGGTGGGGGGAGTAAGTGTTATAGAATTTGACGCAGTATGTGGGAGTTTGCATGTCAAGAGCTAGTTGTTGACACAAATATGTTATGTGCTTGCTTGATGATCTTGTTGCTTGTGAAAGTGCATATGAAGAGAGATGGAAGATGTTCGATTGTTAATGTGTAACAATAGTCTGCAATTAAACAAAGGGAATGATTAAAGTTTTTGTAATCTCCCTCCACTACACAAGGCTGAAATAGCTCCCGCCTAGCTAGCGCTTGCAGTTTCACGACCGTGGATATGCAGGTAACATAGACTACGCGAGTACGGTAGCTAACGTTATAGACATGATTTGGTGGCGTCGAATTCGACAAGACGTTAACAACTATTGTCACATATTTGTTGTTTGCCGTCGCGCCAAAGAGCAACACAACATAGCGGGTGCTCTAGACCCATTTCTTGTTCCGCCTCGAACATGGCACACATCTAATTTAGACTTTGAGCTCACTTATATGTAGGAGCATGTTTCGACAGTGTGTTGGTGGTTGTTTACCACTTAACGCGAATGGCACACTTTTTCCTTGTACATAGGATATTAGAGATGTGGAAACGGTTGCAGTCATCTTTTACAATGTGTGTACCGTTTACATGGCCTTCCTCGTGTGTTGGTTAGCGACAAAGACCCGCGATTCGTCAGCGCACTCCGGTAAACGTTTTGGAGACTCTTAGCGGATAAGTTACATATGTCTTCAAGTCGACATCCTGAGACCGATAGTTTAATTGAGAGGGCTACCTCTACGTTCCAATAACTTCTGCGACTTCCTTCATGTTACGACGAAGTAACACCTCGACACTATCCACAATCGCTTGCCCATCACACATCCAACCATTGAACTAGCCACCCCCCACCACCACCATTCACCCATATTGGCTCCCACTCATGTTACCCCACCGTCCCCGCTCCCCTACCACACTAACCTCCGGCATCCGCCCACCCCGCATCAACAACACTCCTAAACTCGCCCCCACCGCACACATCGAAGCGGAATACCTCTCTCCTTCAGACATTCCCTACCTTGCTTGTGAGTTGTGGCATCCCACGCATCATCTCCAACCACAAAGACACATAGTCCGGCCAGACACATTACATGCTAGAAAGGGCACCGGAAACACCTCACGGAATGGCACATCCGACTACAACATGACGACGACTTCCGCCTCCTCTCCTCCACACTCATACCCCAAACACAAGGTGACCCCACGCCCTAACGATACACCAACCTCAAAACCGATGCACAAACATACAACACCAAACACACCCATACGCCCCTCTCCCACACCACCAAACACGGCGCCCTCCTCGCCCGCGCTGCTGCGGACGGAGCATACTTCACCCTCCATAAAAAACACACATCACTCACCAATGTTCAATTCATACACAATGGGGAGTTATTATGGGAAGTTCAAAACACTCGCCTCCTCTCACACAACCCAACCTTGCGCTGCCCCAATTCTGGTCAATTCACTAGCAACGGGTACATGGCCTTTAAGTGCCCCTCTATGTCCGCCCTTATACAAAGCCGCTACAACAGCGCGTTGCAACTCCTCCTCTCCCTCATGGAACGCCACAACGGAGATTAGTGGGAGACCATCATTGTTGACTTTGGTAACATGCCCATCAAATCATTCACATGCCCCACTCTCATCCATACCCCCCTTGACTGCCACCCCCTACCCCACCTACATACCCACCCGGCTTGTTGCTGCCGACGAAGGCCTCTCGCCCGATTCCCTCGCCTCCTGCCATGCCATTCTACTTTATGACATCCTCCCCTTAGCGCTGCGATCCATCACTCAGTTACCCGGCTTCATCCGACTCCTCGAACCTCGTCTCGTTGGACATACGGACAGCCGACGACGATACTCCTCGATTCAAATAAGGAATAAAAATACTGCACATACCACAAAATCTCCCACACAACACAAATGATTTGCGATTAGTACATTCCCTAGCCTATGCTATTCGACGATGCTGGCTAGGTACCACCGTCGATATTCTCCCCATCGCCATGAGCCGCATATGTACCCCTCACACATACACCATTACAAGTCTCATTTCCCTTCTCACTCTCCGCACCGACCCTCCCAATAAACTCGTCTCGAAAACACGACTCGACACCACACGCGTCCTTTCACAACTCCACTTGCACAGTGTTCAATGTGTGCACCACCTCGTTCCCATCTGCCGCATCAAATCGCGCACGACTACACGCCGCACCTCCACCTACCACACCCGCACACGCCCTTGAGAAACAGTAACCACCCTCACGCGCGACACACTCCCCGGGGGGGGAGTAAAAGCCCCCTTCACACTATGGAGAGGTTGGATTTAGGCGGCACACGGTCTTACCGTGACTTACGAGCTTCCTAAATGGTATAGTTGAGAGAGCCTAGAGACAGGAGCCGGTTCCACCCGGAACATGTTGTAAACAATCTCAACTTCAGTTTCAATTACGAACGAAGTGACTTGGTTACTTGGCTGCCACAAGTTGAATTCGTTTACAACGGTAGTCGAGCGTTGGGAATTAAACACGCCCGTTTGAAGCGAACTTCGATTTTTCACATGAGGAACCCTCAGATTTGTTGTTGCCGATGCGACCGTCGATACCGATTTCTAGAGGTGCTCACGAGCGATTTAAGCTTTTACGTGAGGTGCACGAATTGGTTACGTTTTTGTCACGAGTGCACACGGATGACATGCAAGCTCGTTCTCAGCCGTCGACTGCACCACAGTGGCAGCCATGAGACAAAAAATCGGTTGTTACAATAAAGGACCTTTTTCAACGGGGTCAACTCAATCGAAAGCTTCAAGTCATACACTTGGGATTTTATAGTGTTGGAAAATATTGGTGCTAACATTTATATATTTGAAGTGCCATTTACTGTTGGACTACACGTCGTGTTTCACGTTAACAATCTTCGTCCATGTCCTACCGCTACGCTACGTCCTTATGTCCCCGTTACGGCTCCTAAAGACGAAGACGATGAGTACGACTTTGACCTCATTTGAGCGAAAGCCCGAAAGACGCCTTTTCTTCCCAATATACAAGATGACGCGATTAACGCTCTACTCAATCTTACGCAAGGAAGCATGAGTTACGCTCTCTACACCCAGCAATTCAACGACTTCTTACGTCGGTCTCGTCAGAAACTTACGGCGGATGTTCAGTGCGTTCAAATCATCAATGGTCTGGCTAACTTCGAGTTGAAGACTCAAGCTAAGTCACATCGCTCTCAGAGAGGTTACAACGTTCAACTTGTGGAACTACAAAATTTCCTTAATGATGTCGTAACAGACTCACCGCAACTCGGCGGAATGAGATCTATAGATTGTCCATCTACAACACTTGGAAGAGGACAATCAACCAAGAAGCGTAACCTTGAAGACCCATTGGTGGAAGCATCTAAGATATGGAAAGGCAATGGTGGTACCCGTGGTCGTGGCCGTGGACGCGGAGGCAATCAAGGTGGTGGTCGTGGCCGACCTTCTTCAAACTCTGGCCGAATTGACTTCAGCGCTATCGCTAACGCGTTGACTCCCGAGGAGCGCAAGAAGCACATTGAGGAGGGACTTTGTTTCAAGTGTCACAAGAAGGGACACCGACTGTTTCAGTGCCCCGAACTGAAGGGCAAAACGGCAGTTGGAGTACCACCGTCTAAGAAGCAATGATGGTAGCAAGATTGTTCTACTAACGAACTGGAGCAGCCGGCTACATATATTGTTCGTCCTGAGACACTGTTAGCGACAAAGGTCATCGACACACGCTCGACATCTCCATCGACTACAATCGCGACACATGTAAATTTAGTAGCAGGTCGTCGTCGTCAGACAAAGCAGAGACAGAGTCGTAAACATGTAACCAGACGTTCGATTGATTAGAAGCTGGTTGACTTTGTTAAATCGACATTGTTTCATGACGCCGAGGAAATTACTTGCTTATTTACACCCATTTCAAGGACAAGCTTATTCCTCTTGTTTGGCATCGACTAAATGAAGTACAACGTACATTTGCGTTGCAACACTTCTTGGACTCACTTAATTGGCTTCAATTTGACAATCGCCAAAAGTACATGGACATCATATTGACAGCTCACCCAACGAGACTACCCCACTCGCAGTGACTTCATAAGACGAACTTGAAGACTTATTACAATTTGCGTAAGGTAATTTAGAGGAATGGCGTGAGGCTGTTTTTTCGACTTCGTCTATAGGGAGAGAGTACGAGTGTGGCGAGTAATGTCATATCGCAGTCTACATGACTGTAGGACCCGTACGTATTGCTACTAGTTGCATTCCGAACACTCCGGGGAGGTGTACTCCCGCACTTGTACGACCATTGTGATTAGCTCAAGTCCCACTACATTACTAACGTACTTCAGGGTGGGATTACCTAAGCGGTACGAGGCGCATGATCACGCGTTTCCAAGGCGATATTTAGCACGTCACAAGAGACGAGCTTCCGAGGATCGCGTGACGCTTCAAGATCGAAGGCGAGCGAGGCTGGGCTACTTAAGCTAACGTAGTGGAGGGAGGAGACAAGTCATTTTCTAGTTCTGTTTTCAAATTACATTCAACTACTACATTGCAAACAATCACGCTCTCAAACGTTCCTCTCTGTATTAGCCGTAATTAATTGTTATACAGTTTGTTCTCTAAGCAAACTATCACATCAGCCTATATGGAGGTACTCGTCGTACCCCGCTTGGGACTTCTTGTCGGACGCTTAGGAAGCGCGCAGTGTCGTTTGTCAATGTCTAAAGGCAGGGCTCGTCGATGTCGCGCGGAGAGCATTGCGGGCCGGCAGGAATGACTTTTGCCGTATGCGGCGAAGTCGACTAATTCGGGCTCGAGAAGCTCGGGGTCGTCGTTCAACATTTCGGTAGGTGGCTCTTCGGCCGCCTTTCCATCCGTTGTCGTTGTGGTCGCGTCAAGGGGAGTGGACTAGTCTTGATCCGTATGCACAATTGAGCTCGTTCAACTTTGAAGTTGTGCAAGTAAGGCGGCGTAAGACGACTGAATATGCTCAGATGTTAGGAGGTCGAAGGCCGAAACTGCAATTCGAATAGTTTTTTTTTCCGGTGCTGGACAGCAAGCGGGAGAGCGTCGGCTTTGGGCGCGGAGGCGGACCGCTCATGTTGTCGGTTGATAAACGGTGACGTGGAACGAAGGAAAGTGTCTCGTGACACTCGAGTAAGCATGATACCATGTAAGCCTACACTTTGCTCGACTACGAGAGTCAAGATTGCAATTGCGCAAGCCGGATGGGCGAGCGCAAAGCAAAGAGTGCAGATTATCGGGGGTTGCACCGGCCTAGGGGTTGCCGCTAGGCAACATCGTTGGAGGCATGGCCTGAGGCGTTGCGCGAGGGGGTCCCAAGTCCCAGAGGGTTACCTCGAGGTATGGGTTAGACACACCGCTTTTATTGTAACGCTTTACCGCTAGGGTGACCGTTCAGTCACTCATGTAAGTGAGTTTTGCAAAACTCCATATTTAAAGCAGTACCACTATGTATAGCAGCAATGTCCATGCTCATCTTGTTCTCCTTGTAACACAGTAATGTATATTAGCAATGGTAGATCGTACAAATTGAAAATAGAATTGTTTACAAGATGTACCGGGTGAAACCGCTTGCTGTTTATGGGCCCTCCCAACTTAGCCATTTAGGAAAGTTATAAGCCGGGGCAAGACCGTTAACCGCCTAAGTCCAACCTCTCCAAAGTATGTCGGGGGTTTTTACCCCCCCCCCCCCCCCCCCCCCCCCCCGGGGGAGTTTGTCACGCGTGTCGGCGGCGGTGATGATCCCGCAGGGTTAGGTGCTGTTGAAGTAGGATGAGGAACGGCGTGAAGTCGTGCGGCATTTGAGGCGGTAAATCAAAAGGAGTTGGTGCAGCCATTGAACAGTGTGCAAGTGAAGGTGTGAGAGGATGCGTGTGGTGTCGAGGCGTTTTTAAGAGATGAGATTATCATGAGCGTTTGTGTGGAGTGTGAGGAGTGAGGTGAGGTTGGTGATGGTGAATGTGTGGGGGGTACCGGTGCGACTCATAACGATGGGGAGGATATATATCTTGGTACCCGGCTAGTGGAGTCGGAGGGCGTTGGCAAGAGGGGTGTATTTATCTCGGATAAGTTGCGCGGTGTTATGGAGGTTATTGTATGTGCAATACTTCCATTCCCTTATTTTGATCTTTTTAATCGAGGAGTAGCGACGTCGGGCATTCGAGTGGCCGACGAACATGGGTTCGAGGAGTCGGATGAAGTCGAGCATGTGAGCGAGGGGTCTGAGAGGGGAGGCTAGTAGGTCTTCAAGGAGGACAAGTGTACATTATTTTAGGGAGTTGCCTTCGTTGGCAACGACTAAATGGGTAGGCATGGTGAGCAGGGTGGCAGTCAAGGGCGGTGTAGGTGATAGTTGGGGAGGCGGAGGATTTGACGGGTTTGCTACAAAAGACGGCGGTGATGGTTTCCCATCGTCCGCCATTGTGGCGTTCCAAAATGGAGAGGGGTAGTTGTAAGGCAATGTTGTGCCGGTTTTGTATGAGGATAGACATCGTGCGGCCGTTAACTACAATATGCCCGTGGTTGGTGAATTGCCTTGACATGGGCATTAAAGGGTGGGATTGTGCGAAAGGAGGCGAGTGTTGTGTATACCCCACATGAATCCCTGCTTGTGGGTGGATTGAATATTGGTGAGAGAGGTGTGTCTGTATGGAACGGGAAATCCGCCCCATGTGAGGCGGCGCGAGCAAGGAGGACGCCGTGTTTGGTGGTGCGCGTTAATCTCACTAGTAAGTATTGTACTGTGAGTTGAGTTAATTACAATGGTTTCACAACTGCGGGTGTACACTTACTTGGCGGAGTTTACGGAATACAACTAGTAGCAATACATACGAGTCCTAAAGTCGCGTGTACTGCTTTAGAGAGTACTCTCCATACGCGCGGCTGTGTTAATTACTTCAAATTGATTACATAAGTACAACACTCGATGAACAACGATAATACGGCAATGATTTGAACATAATTTCGTCGACCATTAGGTTATGTACATGATGGTCAAAGACTCCCAACCCTTCGGGTACACGTAAAATACCATAATTTGGCTGTTCTCTCTCGGACCGGCCGCCGAGAGATAACACCCGGTCCCGTTATCCGGTAAATAAACTGTAATCAATTTCTGGTCCGACAGACAACAGCCGGTCCCGTTATCCGGTAAATAAACTGTAATCAATTTCTATTTTCTCCAATTGGCAATTACTCTAGTATGTTGCCGTGTAATTTCAAGAAGCACTATAGAAACGTGAACATGGAAAAAATGGTGGGGGGGGGGGGGGGACCAAGAAGGCAAAATTGACAAGAAGGTCACGGAATCCAAGCCACGGCAAAGGGAAGCACTACAATGTGCACAAACCTAACAGATAAAACACATGCAAGATGTTGTCGTTCCTTATTTTATTAACGAAATTGTAGCTTAAATTCTGTTAGGTTTGGCAAACTTTGGCCAAAATACTGCGCAATGATGCAGGGTATGCATTCCGTACCCTTAATAACATGTTTAGGGACTAAACATCTCATGGTCATATTCATATTATAGAGGCTTGAATTACATTGGGGGCGAGAATAGTCGGGCGTTGCCACAATAACGATACAAATTCTATCCGCTAGATTACGCATGTCACAATGCTAACACACGGACATGCGTTAACCATGTACAACGCGCCGACACACATAGGTCGTCCACCTTCTGCCTTTTTGCGAACTCAGTTCATGCAACGGATCCTAGACTCTCCGAGTCTACCAATGTGAAGATCGCTAATAACACACGATGGGCTACTATCGAAACCACTCACACGGTTACACTTATGGCGAACAATCTATGAGAACACCTATACCCAATATGGGACGACAACGGTGACTTATTAAGGGCGCTACCAGTTGCAACTCAGTTGAAAACTTACATAAATTTGTTAACTAGTTGCTCATGAAGATAGACGGCGACCTTACGAAACCGCGAGCCCCTAATAAGGAGCATAACATCCCGCCAATACCAGCCAACGCCGCATCTGAAGTTGGGTGCGTGGACGAGTACGCCATGCTTATATATGCTAGCGGTAAGCTCATCTACCCCGGGACTGTATTATTGTATATGATTGTGCCTCTACACGACGAAACATACATGTTCCTTACACATGAAATAGCGCATTCTCTCCCGCGACGAGTATCGACACCTATCGTGCTATGTGGTTTACTATGCAGCCGCTGACGCCGCGCTCGAAACAGCTTTGGCGATGATTCTTTCGACTACCGATATAGAAACGGAAAGAGCGCACGCTTGGAACATACACGACGCGGCCATTCGATCACACAAGGCTGTCACGATGGCCGTCGAGTCGAGACATACTTATATTCGACGATACAATGGCAAGAAGGCTCTCATTGGAGAGGACAGGTGGAGAGTCGCCGAGCGCCTCGTCTACTCCCGATTCTTCGACACCCAAGCAGCCGACCGAAACACCAACGGCGTCGACGGACTCATGGCAGCCCTTGAAGACAAACGCATCAAGGTTAGTCTCACGCGGCCGCACAAGCAAAAGCCGCTTAGACCTTTAAGCAAATGACTCCCGGCCGAGGCGAAGGAATCAAGCTCGACAGAATTACCCCGCGGTTGGACAAGAGTCTCAAGAATAAAGAGCAAAAGGAGAAGGATTAGCGCGAGAAGCGAGAGAAAGGACAAGGCACGTCAAAACAAGAAGCCCGAGCCCAAGACAAATGGATGATAGTGTGCAACCCGCGCCGATTCGTACAACCCGGCCGCCGATTACATGCAACATCGCGTACGATAGAACTTGCGCGAATCGGAGAAGATCGGCGCGAGTATGCAGACCCTACAGTGGATCCGGGAGGGTGTTTCTATTCCATTCAAAAACAACCGCCCACCCCCCACGATTCAACATAGGGGTGCCGTTACTTGACGCCAGTGTTGCCCAACTAGAGTTCGCCGACCGGGAACGAGCGCGTTTCGTACAAGCGGGGGGCTTGGGAGTCCTCTCCCTGCGACAACTACGTATCAAGGCTATTTCCTAATGCCCAAACTGGGCAACAATCAGTGGCGGCTCATATGCGGCTTACGACCGCTAAACAAGTAACATGTGCGAAATGGAGACGCTTCAATGGAGACGATTCAAAATGGAGACGCTATTCGAAGTGAAGCACCTAACGCGGAAAGGATACTACATATGTAGCTCCGACATGCAAAACAGATTGTACGTGCTGGGCATCAACCCAGCTGGCCGTGACAACGTCACCATAAACGTATGCGGGGAACTATACCGACTCACGGGTCTACCTATATATGTGGTGGCCAGTATCCCCGTTCGACTTCTGCAAGATAGAACACTTTTGGCAAAGGGAGCCCCCCCCTTGCTTTGTAAACGGCGAGAATGACAGATAGACGATACTTGAGCGCTTGCAGGAGGGCAGTGCCGATGCTGTGGCCTGCCTCCCTGTTCTTTGGACTTAAGTCTGTAGTGCGTTTTTCCCCTTCTTTTTCCATTTTGATTGGTGGTGTCCACTGTTTTTCTTGTAAGTCATTGAATAATATTTGAGCCCCATATATCGCCGTTGTTGGCTCTTCGGCCTTATTCGCGGACGAGATATGGGAGAGGTCGCAGCGCTAACATGAAACTGCTTCACAATGCCACCACCCCTTCATCGTCGCGAGCGGCGGGACCTCTACTTCGTCGATAGCATACCTGGGGGCGATGGGATTAGTTGAGTACAGCTCCTCTGACGATGACAGGAGCGATTCCGAAACAGAAAAAGGCGCCCAACAAGCCTCGGCTTTAGTGCCAACCAGAGCTTCAGGTTCTCTGACGCCCGCAGCAGTGCAGCCCCGAGTGGCAGTTGAGATAGTACGACACCGACTTACTCAAAGCCATTATTCGTGGTAGCAGTCTCGCCAGAAACACTCTCCGTCGCGTTTACAACCTCTCTATCATTGTGATACCTCGTGCCGTACTACTCTCGAAACCGCCAGTCGCGAACCATCTTGCTTTGGGACAGCATATTACCAGGTGGACCCAACTTGGGTCAGAAGTCGTTTATCTTTCGATATCCATGTTCCCCGCGACACGGAGCTTTAGTAAGTCCGTTCAGTGCAGCGATCCGTCAGCTGTGCTACAGGGGTATCATAATGCAATTCCCATTCCTTGTCACGTTCGTTACTTACATATGCTGGGCAACGGGTGATACTGTGACAGCTCGCACGAAGTCGAATCCCTTTCCGAAACGCTATTTAGTGTAAACGAGCTAACCATGAGCACAAACGAACTCCGCGGCGTGCTCAAGGTATATGTATAGTACGTCGACGTAACATCATAAGAGCAGGTCGTTCCTAAGATGACTCACTCTGGAAGCAGTTTACGGGGCTGCCGTTCCTGCTCCATGCCTTGGAGTAAATCCATTGACTCTGCTTCTCCCTACCTGTTCTGCAGCAGCAAACGCCCACGGCCCACGTCCCTCGGCCCATCCCCCCTCCACATCCGGGCTACCTGACGCAGATGCGCTGTTCAACGGCTCAGAGCTCCCCGCCGCCGCTTCACGCTACGCCCCGAAACGACCCTTACAGCAGGTGACGGTGACTCCGCTACTTCACGCAGCTCTCGACCCCCTCGCTGAGTTGGCGTGCTCCGTCCTTGCTAACAGATTCTGGTCGATTTCTGCTCTTCTGTGCTGTCTACAGGCTGCAAAGACCCCTGCCGCTCTAGCACAACCGACCAAGGTCCCTAAAACACAAAGCGGCGCAACGGCATCCATCGGTAATGCCCGCTTTCTCTTTCTCTCACACATGGTGTCACCTTAACAGGCGAATCTGTATTGTCATTACTGCATGGGGCTTGCTCAAACGCCTGACTGACTGGCAAGCGCAGTCTCCATGGTTCTTCTCTGTTTGTGTGAATTGAGACCCAGGGCTGCGGCTGAGGTGCTGCTGTGCGCTTCCGTAGGGCGGAGCGCTGCGGCAGGACGCCCTGCGATGCTTCCGCCTCAGTTGGGCGGCAGGAAAAATGTGCCCACGGAAGACATGAAGCGACTGTTCACGCAAGGGAAACGGCAGCCGTGATGTGCAATGGCAAGATAGCGGAGGTTGCCGTTGTGGATCAGCACTGATAGACGTCAAGGCAGCCAAGGCAATGGGCTCATCATTGTTATGCCAGGGAAGGAGACTCCTCAATTTGTCTGCACGCTCACGCACTGGCTTAGGTTCTCACATTAAGCATTCGAGAACATTCTGACGCCCTTGATCCGATTCACCATAATTTGAAGTAAGCAGTGTAGTGGGTGTAGCTCAGGTCTGAGCAAAGGGACGAGTTTGTGACAAATGGGAAAGCATAGGGACTGTGAGCTTTGTCATTTCGGTTGGATTGCTGCACACTGAGGTAGGCGACTTTGAACCTGAATGCCGTCCCTTTACTCTTCCCTTGAAAGGTGTTGCTGGCTTCCTTGTTGGGTCCAGCTCCTCTGCAGAAGCATCACCGTCAGCGCAAGAGAGGGTGAAAGCAGCCGTCTTCAAACCTGTCAATGGTTGTAAATCTTAAATGTTCAACAGGTTTCAACGATTGTCATGTAGACGCCTCGTGTGTGGAGGTGGCATCCATCGGCTCGTGCACATTTCGGCACTGCTTGTCCTATGATGTGTGTTTGTCTGGTTTCTCCCTCCAGCTTTGGCATGGCGTCACCTCGCGCGACCAGCACCAATGACTCTATCCGGAGTGTCATCACAGCGGAGCACTGACAATACTCCGGAGATCATCATGACTTTCACTCGGATGGCAGCAATACGTGAGGTAATGATATGGCGATGAGTGTGTCTTTACACCGTAATCCATTCGTCAGCCCCAACCATGTAATTTCCTAAGCAGAGTAGTACGTGTAGGTTAGGTAGCTGAGGAGTATCACCACTGCCTATGATAATGTCCCAACACATATACAGACGGCACTGTTTAGTTGTGATAAATACATTGCCGGCGTAGAATAATGAATTACGCTGGTTATAAGCTCTCGTCTACGATGGTTATAAGCTCTCGTCTACCGTATCTCTGAATTCTAGAGAGGCTGGCGATGCTGGACCGGAACTTTCTACCTGCGCCGCTTCCTCTTTCGTGCGGAGACACTCGCAGGCAACGCCCGGCGGATGAAGCGCGCGTCGCAGGGCAGCAGAATCACATTCGACTAACGCACGACTTGTTGCCTCCCCTGAGCTGCAACCGGGCGTGTCAATGGTACGAAATGAGCTCTGTCGACAAAGGAATGAGGGGGGATCGGGTATAAGCGAGCTAGCGCCATCTTGCTGCGCACCGCATGGTGACAGAGACGGGGCGCGAAAATTGGTTGCAGGTAAAATTATAAATTCAGCTCGGCCTGTGTCCACGTCTGCTGCGTCATGTGTCCGCAGCACATCCAAAACGTCAGCTACCGTTTTGGGGTTGTCCATGAAAACCGTCGGAAGCGTTGTGAGCGCAGACACCGGCGCCCGCAGAAGAAGAGCTGCCAGTCCCTCGTGGCAGCACTGCACCAGAAGTCGGTCTATCGAAGCTCCCCAAACCGGCGCGACGAGCTTGAGTCCAACGGCATCGCAGCCCGTCGATACGGAAGACATCCAAGACAGGTCAGAAACGGCGCCCAGGAGCAGCCCAGTTACTCCCCGCTCGGCGCGGAGGTCGCCCAGGAGCTTCATCAACGCTCCTTGGTGCTCACCGCCGGCACGTAGCGAGGCACGATTAGGAAACTTGTTGTCCCCATAAACTGGGATGCCGGCCGTCGACGCGACGACTTCGGCTGCAACACTCGACACTAAACCCCCACCCTCCTCGACAACAGCGCATGCGAGGGGGATTCGAAGTAGCTGCGCAGTGCGAAGGGCAAAAAGTCCTCCTGTTCCAGACAATAGGATTGCGAAAGCGCTGTGCCCGGCGCCTGGCTGGTTCATGACCGTGTCCACGCGACTCACCTTCGTAGCCCCGACACCGCCGAAGGACTTGGGATGCAGTCGATTGAGCGTGTAGTGCAATCTCGAGCCGTACTGAGCAGCGCGTTTGGGCCGTCGTGTAAGTGTCTCTGGAAGTCCCAATTGAGAAGCAGAGAGGCGGAGGAGTACCTTCTCCTCTCCGCTATCATTAATGCCGAGCTTTAGATCGCCACCCACGCAACACACAGCAAAAGCTAGGAGACGCGCATCCAGAAACGGGTGGACGATCTGTGCTCCCGCGACAGCACCTGTCGCCCAGTCTCGCTGCAGATCGCGGTGCCACATCTCCATCAGCCCCAGCAGCCCCAAACAAGCAGCACTCCCAGAGCCAGCCCACGCGAAACGAGCGTACCCGGCCCAACTCTCCTCGGTACCCAGGCCACAGAACAGGATCGCACCTTCCCCGAGCTCCTTGACCGCAGCTTCGGCCGCGAGTCCCAGCGTCAGCGCCACGCCAGCCTTTACGACATTTAAGTCTTCGATCAGCGGCGCTAGTCGGCCAAGCAGCTCCGCCACGTCCTGTCGGGACGCGTGGCGAACGTGCAACGGGAGACCGAGAGCCCGCGCGGCGTCGACTGCGGCAACCGTGTCTTCCGGCTCCTTCAGACCTTCCTCCCAGAAACCTGCGGTGAACAACGTCACGCGAGCACCGGCGTCGCAGAGCAGCTTCGCCACCAGGCAGCTGTCGACGCCTCCCGAGAAAAGGACTCCCACAGCTGGCCGCTCGCGGTTGTTAAAAATCTGCACAGTGTCACCATTCCCACTACCGCTGGTGCCTCTCGTGCAGCTCTGCAACGCCTCGCGAACAGAGTTTTGTAGCAGTGTGGACAGCACGCACGTCGCTGCCTCCTCACCACCAGCCTCAAAGCGAACCGGAGGGAACCGCTGGGGGTCGTGCCGAGATGCGCATGCGTCCTGCGCGCAACAGAGGGCCCATTTAAGATGAGGGAAATAATCAAATAAGTACGCAGTGTTGGTAAATGTGTTAACATGTGGCAGCGCAGCTACATACACCGCCCTTCCCAGCCACGCCTCAAGCCTGCTACTTTACTCAGTGACTTGCCGGCTTGCCGTATCCACTCCCATCGTCACCAACGACAGACGCAACGGCCGCGTAGTCGATATTTCCGCGAAAGTGTAAAGTATATGTGACGCTTCGTGTTCCTGAAAGACTGCCTGGTTCCGTCTCAAGGGTGGCGCATCGGCGTGCGGAAAACGCGCGGCACCAACGAGCAGCCGATACGAGGTCGCAGGGGCGAAGCGAAACGACGGAATCGACATCAAGCTGGTACGAACCATGGGCACATCTGCTCACGCCCTGTCAAAGTTTTTTGACACGCGAAGAGGAGTCTTGCCCCTTCTAAGAAAAGACGACATCCCCGATCAGGTTGCTTTCAAAGTAAATTCAGGAGGGGGCAGCTACCTCCAGCTTGCAGCTTCTATCGTCGCACTCAAAGTCGTCGCCGGTAAATCCGCATTTTGGTTGCAGCAGTCCCTCGCGTGTCAATATGTCCACCCGATGGAGAAGTGCGTCCAGAAGAGGAACGTGACGATATCTGGGCGCCGAATCTACCTCGGAAACCGCGTCCAGCACGAAACACTGCCGAGGGTTATGCTGAACCCACCCCTCATTTGCTGGTGCGCGCCATAGGCTTAGTTCAATGCGCTGCCAGTCGCCGCCCGCCCAACAGCCGCAGCGCCCTGTTCGGACTCGCTGAGGCAGCAGACGATAGTAGAGTGGCTGACGGCCAAGCAAATCGGTGCATACGAGGCACCGCCCAGCTCCCGTAAGCACCGCTGCAAAATAACCGCTAGCAGCAAGTGGTGTGCCGGCTCTTTCACAAGCTCGGCGTGCCCAGTCACAGCCCTCGCCGTCGTTCTCCGTACCCTCGACATAACCTACACCGCGCCAACGTAAAGCCGCATCGGGAGCCGCCTCCGCTCGCTCGACGCTGAGCCACAGCCGCGACATGGCAGGGGTGGGACTCGATCTGGATTCAGGGCGGGGGGACATTGCGATGACCCCGAATTAGACATGCATGGACGGCTGTCGTGATAAACTGGGCGATGAGGGGAACGTAACCCCTCCGCGGAACATAAGCGACTTTGCTGTGGGCTGTCCAGCGGCGTGGTCGCCGACCCTGTCGTCGACTGGCAACGACGCGTCCTGGCCGGCGGCTGCAGACACAGGTACTGTTTTACCCGCCGTACCGTTACGTAATCTTTTTCGATTGCTAATAATGATTGTGCCATTCTTCTTCACTGAACATTGCAACTACCCGGGAAACATGGCCTTTGGCGGTTGTACTAGTGAGTTATGCCATACACACAAAAATGCACACATGCGCAAAAACACACACACACACACACACACACACACACACACACACACACACACACACACACACACACACACACACACACACACACACACACACACACGCTCACTCACTCACACATACACACACACACACACATACGCAAGCACAAGCACACACAGACACACATACACGCAACACACACATACACATACACGCAACACATACAAAAACACAAACACATATAGACACACACCTCAAGTACACACACCCACACACACACACACACACACACACACACACACACACACACACACACACACGCGAACTCTACCATACACACACACACACACACACACAAACACACACACAAACACAAACCAACACTCATATACACATACCTACACACACACACACACACACACACACACAAATTGAAATTGAAATTGTTTACAACGATACTAACAAGTTGAACCGGCGTATGTCTATCGGCCGTCTATAGCTCAACCATACATATTAAGTGCCATATAGGACACTTAATTAAGAGCGAAGATTTGACCGGGTACTCTTCGACAAGGTACACCTATCGAGGTTGGGATTAGTGGTTAACGGTCTACCTCACGCTTCTAAGTCCTGTATGGCATAGCATAAGGGGGGGGCCACAGACTCCAGCCGGTTTTTATACTGGTATTGGAGTGTTTAATTTCAAATTAAACCTATCGACACACCTATCTTCAATGTGTGCCGACGTTCCTCAAGGGTTGTAAGAAACCGCAGCAATTGCCACAGCCCACCCCCCCCCCCCCCCCCCCGCTTAAGCAATAACAACATTTTGCAATCAAGAAAACCAGATCTAAAAATAAATCCACTTGTCAAGAAATGCAAAACTAAACTGTTGCTTGACCTTCACGATGCACGGCCCGCTCCCACCGAACCGGGGTGCCGACCGGCCTAGGCCGATCGGCGTTCGGGAGGGACGACGGGCCAGCCTAATCTAGCTCCCGCGTGACTTCGGTGTTGCCGAAGATAAGGTTGGTAGAAAACCCCTCCTCGTTGATCATGCCGTCGCATCCCGTAGACCCCGCCCCAAGGTCGTTGCCGCTCCTCCCGACGCGACGTTCCTCCTTGTCGAGGTCCCTCGTCACCTCGAGGGCAAGTGGGGGGGGGCGAGACACACGGACAGAGGGAAAAACTGGCGGTCTTGCCTCCGCGCGTGGATTTTTCCCGTTAATTTCCATGTTTCTCCTCTGTCTGGTGCCCGAGTACATGTCTGATGGTCCGACATGGGCCCGTGTCCTCCCCCCTCTAATCGTGCGTCCACTGAGCAGCCATGTTCTGAGTGTGGGCCGCCGCGCTCACATGGGTCCACACTCTCTTAAGCTTAGGTCTATCTAGCGATAGTGGGTGTCGAAAGGGGGGAGGGGGGTGGCGGGTCACCGTAGCCGGATCCTTCGGGCCGCAGGTGCGAGGAAATTAATCAAAACTCTCCATGCGGGGTTTTCCGGCGGCGCCGACCCGGAGGGTCGTCGTCGCCAAATCGTGTCGCTCCCCCCGTCGCGACCATCCTCCTTGCCGCCTAGACGTACTCCTCCCCCCGGGAGATGTAGCCTTGCGACGTAGTAGTCCGCCAGTGAGCAACCCGCCATGGTACTGCTTCCGGACTAGCAGAAAGATCCGGTGCTATAGTTACGACCGTACCCTCCTCACGTCCCCCCAAGGAAATGCGGCCCCACCTGATCATTCACACGCAAGATGGTAGCCACTCCCGTGTCCTTGCGTAGATTCCCGATCTCCGTTTGGGGAACTAAGGGAGATCCGCGGGGTATAGGGGTGGTAACCTAGTAACCTCGAAGCCGGGTACGAACATTATTTTCAGTTTCCAAAAAAGCCGTTCGTATAGGGCTTTCCGGCGGCGGCTCATCATGAGGATCTCCGCCGCCTCACATAGCCAATGCTCCGCTTGCGACCGACCACCGGCATGTGCCATGTCGTGCCTCTCCCCCCGGGAAGGCTCGATTGACACATGGCTGGTCGACGGCGAGCGAGCGCCCTTTCCCGGCGTTGCTTCCCGGTTGACCATCGCCAACTCCAACGCTTGAGTCCCATCGCTGATCCGGGCGCACCCTCCTCGCCACCACACGCTCATGATGTACATGCCCCACCCCCCCAAAGTAGGAATGTGTCATGAAGTATCTGACCACGAAAAAAATATCGGCCGGCCCGAGCGGGAGGTCTTGGCGCCGGTATTGTACAGAAATTGTTTATTCAAAAGCCCTATGTGAAGGGCTTTCCCAACAAGTGCTGATCCCGCGGATCGCGTTGTCGGCCATCTTAGCCCCCTACCGTGCCAAGCTTGGCACGGTTTACGGGGTTTCCATCGCCCACCACGGGGAGGTAAGGGGATGCCAGCGGGCATACGAGCGCACCCCCCTTCGGGGCCGCCGCCGCTGCGCCGCCGGCGGGCGCCACACACACACGCACACACGCACACACACACACACACACACACACACACACACACACACACACACACACACACACACACACACACACACACACACACACTCACACACACACACACACACACACATATGCACACAAATGCACAGACACACAAACAAGCATAAACACGCTCAAACACGTACACATTTACATACATAGACAAAGGCACACAAACACGTGTGCAAGCACACACAAGCACAAACACACGCACACAAACACACGCACACATACACACAAACATCACACACAAATACATATACGCACACTAAAATACACACAAACACAATCAAACACATATACACAATTGAAAATGAGACTGATATACTAGTGTTGAACGGGTTGTTGTCTAAGTGCCTTCTTGTATAAGCCATACATGAACCTTCGTAAACAAAATTTGGTCCGGCGGGAGTCTAGTTGGGGCTGGGTTGAGTTGAGTTGGGTCATGGAGAGTGGTTGCTTGTGTTTCAATTGCGGGGTTGTATGGATAGAGATCAGAGAATGGATCCGCCATTTTTTTGTTGGGTTCGGATCCATGAGTACTTGATTTTTTTGGATCCGGAACTAGTGAGTACCTCTAAAAAAGGGATCCGGACCCCGCGATTACCCGTGATTCTAGGGTTCGGACCCCGCGATTACCTGTGATTCTAGGGTTCGGACCCCGCGATTACCTACTGAACCTAGGGTTCGGACCCCGCGATTACCTGTGATTATAGGGTTCGGACCCCGCGATTACCTACTGAACCTAGGGTCCGGATCCCGCGATTACCTGTGATTCTAGGGTCCGGATCCAGCGATTACCTGTGATTCTAGGGTTCGGATCCAGCGAGTACCCGTGTTTTTGATTCCGGAACCGAGTACATGAGTACTTCTAATTTTTTTTGGTTCCGTTGGATTCGTTGGGTTCGCGATTCCAACAAGTACTCGAAGTACTCACGCAGATTGATACAAATTGCGCATTTTGGGGGAAGTTTGTACTGCAAATTGAATTTTTACATCTCTACTAGTTCTATGCGCCTGCTTATGCTTGGATCCCATACAGTAGATACGTACAATTCACTTCCCATACTTTCTGCCCGCTGCAAACATATTTAGTACTTTACAGTCTATCCCATACAATTTAGCAAAGCTTTTGGTCCCTCCGGCAAGTGCCACAAGCAACGTATGTGAGTTTATAGCCCTCCGGCTCAAAAAAGACACTTGCCATCACTACAGGGAAACATATTCCGATGCAGTACCATTTTTCACATATGATGTGACAAGTAATGCCAAATGGTATATCGCATGGCCATTGCGAGTCCGCCAAACGAACATTAAATGCACAAAATATGGATGAAAACAGGTTTAAGACAACCATTTCTTACAGTTTATATAGGCTTGTGACAACCATATTCCTCGCGCATACATAATTCAACAATTACATGAGACTAACAAGGCATCCTCTAGGCTATCTTCCTTGGTGTTCTTCTTGAACGCGTCATGCATTCGCCCCGCTTTGTTGAACAAACGCTCGCATGCAGCAGAGGTAGCAGGCATAGATAAGTACTGCCGCGCCATTAAAGCCAAGTCGGGGTACAGAGCTGCATGTGTTTTCCACCATGTCAACACAGAAATGTCCTTGTCCGTTTCTTAGGGCAGCTCAAGGTAACGCTCTAAGTCATCCTTTTCCACGTGCTTGGCTATAGAGGGCGTTACACGCCCAGTCAAATCCCCGGAAAGGAATGCAGTGAAAGACTTACTCTTCGACGACATCAATTGCTTGCCAAGCTCTGCAACATTCATGCTTGGATAAGCACCGCCTTCTGCCTCGCTCTCTTCCGGCTCTCTGCGCCACTGCTCTCCAAATTCTCTTCTTGCAGCCGCCAAAATTGTAGGCGCAAAGTCGGGACGAATGCCATTGAAGTCCAGATTCTTAAACCTGCACAATTCACATTTTTAGTTAACATAGCAAATGCACAAGTAAATTTGCATACACACACACACACACACACACACACACACACACAGGAACACGTAGAGAGCATACAGAATAGGTACACAAACGAGCACCACACATACACACACATTCAGAAGCAGATGCACATACAAGCCTACACACACACAAGCAGATAAACACAAACACATCCATAAGACACACACACATGCATAACACACACACACACAAACACACATGCATAAGTACATGCGCATACAAGCACGCATATACACACACACATACACACACACATGCAAGCACTCATACAAATATGCATAAGCATATACACGCAAACACACACACACAAGGACGCTCAGATAGAATCACATCTATTTATCAACATTTAATATATTTATCTGGTATATAATAGAAACAAATGTGCAAAATTTAAACACATGCACACACAACCATTACAAGGTACTCACCGAATGTCCAGCAATGTCGCAATCCCTATCTTGATGTAATCGTTCCCCATTATGTTTGTGAAAAAACGCTCAATGATTCCGGCCCGCAGACTCTCCCTTGCCTCCGCCATATAAGGCTCCATGTCCTCCGCTTCGATGGTGTACAAGTCCACATCCCTCCGCTCATCTTGCAATGAAACGGGCATGTGTAACGACATCTGCTCTAACAAAGTGCCTAACATAGGGTAAACAAGTGATATGGTAACATAGTCACCCTGCAGCAAATTCACAACTTGAGCCACTGGCCACAGGATCGCAGCTAGCTCTCGAATAGTCTCCCAATCCTCAGTGTTGATGGCGAAGTCCGAATACACCTTCCCATCGTCATTGGCAACGCAACCATTGGGTACCTAGTATAGAATTAATATCTCAGTAAATGAACACTAATGCAACTTAACAATAATGCAATGAAAACACCGCAAGACAGTACTTACTTGTAACATATACTCGGTAATTGCTTCAGCGTTCTACACAAACCACACAGCCTGAGGAAACAAGCCTAACCAACGAGTGGCTGACTTGGTACTTGGCTTACTTGTGGGAAGACCCATCCGAGTTTGAATCTCCGACAGCTTGGCAGCGCCCAAAGTGCTCCTAGAAAAGTGGGCACTCTGACCTTGCATTGCTCGGGAACAATCCTTAATGTGCGGCTCCTCCACGAACTTGTTGACACACAACTGAATGCCATGAGTAACACATGTATGTCCATCCAATGCACCCCATCCTTTCTTCATGTTTGCTCCATTGTCGCACACCTAGGCAACCGTCAAACCATCTTCATTCAGAGACATACATAACAAGCAAAAACAAAAAGCCAAAATCTAAACTAACTCTTACCTTACTGAATATTGATTCATACACAGTGTCCACAGCTTCGACGCCTTCCAAGTCGTCGGCTTCGACAAGCTCTCCCACATTCACTCTAGCAAGTCTGCGCTGTGTCGTTTGCAAAATATTCTCACCTGTGTGGGAAACCTTTCCGTAGGGCTCGCAAATAACCAAGCGCTTCATAAGTTGCCACGATCCGTCGATCCAATGCACCATTACCGTCAACAATGAAACAGAATTCTCCCCCCAAATATCTCCAGATATGCACGGCTTCAATCCGTCTTGAAGCAACCCGTTCATCATGACTCCTGTTTCAACAAGTGACTGAAACAAGCAAAATTAATTACCTTAGTTACTTTTAAAGGCAACACGCAGTCATACATTCAAAAACCAACAGTAATTACCTTTTGAGCCAAGGACGCCATGCAACGCATTACCGTCTCACGACATGGACCGCTATATGCGCCTCCCGAAATAGCAGACATCACATCCTTGAGCTCTGTGTCCGACTCCATGATCCCGAATGGCCGACATCGCTTGACCACCCAAATTGTTATCAACTCGTCAAGGTACTGTTTCCTTTTCGCAGAAATCTACGAATAGAGTCAACAACGAATGAAAGGTCAATAACATGCTATCATTAAGTCAATAACATGCTACTATACAATCACAATGGGACATGACTTACCTCTGCCTTGATTACGGTGGGGACAGAGACATCCCCAACTTGAATGTTTTCACCAGTAGCCAAGTCCTGTATGTACTCACCTTTATGCCGACATCTAAGGTGCTTGATAAGATTTGAGGTCCCTCCGTTGTACTTGAGCTTGAGTTCCTTTGGACACAACTTACATACGACATACTTGACACCATTGGGGAACTTTTTTGGCTTCTCGAAATGATTCCAACACTGAGCATTGTAGATCTTCTTCTTCGGCGGCGCCAAGTCGTCATCCACGATGACCTCTTCATCGCCTTCGTTATCTTCTTCGATGCCTTCTTCAACCTCGTTTGATGTTACAGTGGCTTTAGCTTGCAGCCGGTTCTTCCTCTTCCTGCTTATCCGATTCGCCTCTCGATTTCGTGCCTCCTGCAGAAACACAATGCACCCATCAAAAGTTAGTAATGGAAACATGAAATTGTAGCGAAAGAACATAAAAGAACACAAAGAACAGAAAAGCATCACAGAACAGCGATAACATAGTGTCGACAAGCCCAACTGCAACGCTACTACTATGGCTTCGATAGAGCACATAAACAGAGACGTAAATGTGCGGGCGGAGGCGGGGAGTGGGCGCCATGCGGCGCTACCGAACAGCACAGTGCAACAATATGCTTAACGACAAAGTAACCTTTTATGTGGGAAAGCAAAGAACAGAAAAGCATCACAAAACAACGATAACATAGTGTCGACAAGCTCAACTGCAACGCTATTACTATGGCTTCGACATAGCACATAAACATAGACATAAATGTGCGGGCGGAGGCGGGGAGTGGGCGCCATGCGGCGCTACAGAACAGCACAGTGCAACAATATGCTTAACGACAAAGTAACCTTTTATGTGGGAAAGCAAAGAGCAAAAAAGCGTCACAGAACAACGATAACAAAGTGTCGACAAGCTCAACTGCAACGCTATTACTATGGCTTCGACATAGCACATAAACAGAGACATAAATGTGCGGGCGGAGGCGGGGAGTGGGCGCCATGCGGCGCTACCGACCCGCACAGTGCAACAATATGCTTAACGATAAAGTAACCTTTTACGTGGGAAAGCAAAGAACAGAAAAGCATCACAGAACAACGATAACAAAGTGTCGACAAGCTCAACTACAACGCAATATGGCTTCGATAGTGCAAATAAACAGACATAAATGTGCGGGCGGAGGCGGGGCTGGGGCGCCATGCGGCGCTACCGAACATCACAACACAGCTAACTCGGGGGTGAGGGCAGAGCAGAGGGGGGGGGGGGGGAACTCTTGCTTACCTCTTCAACTTTCTCTTGCTCGTTGTGAAAATATTATAGCAGGGTGGACCAATTGGCTTGACGCCTTACGTTGAGCTCGGTTTTTGAAGTGGCGGCTTCCTCCGGCAGTCCTTCCCACATAACTTTATACGTCAACATTCCACACCTTTTTCCCTGGCTAACAATTTTCTTAACTACATACTGCCCTTTATTACTATACGGATCTGCACCCGTTTTTTACTGAGGTGTCCTAAACACCCTATCTGAATTCCAAACAAGCTCCTCTTCTGCACGTTGGATAGCCGTCGATGACAAGCTCTTTCTTGATCTAGACGGTCTACTACTTCCCGCTTGCCCCGCCATTGTTGCTAACTATGAAAGGATTGGATGTGGACGGGCAGATTATGGTGGATTTCAAGCGCGTACGCACCGTTTAAATAACCTTTGGGTGGGCTACAATCGATTCAAGGCTGCGGAATGACAACAATCAGGGCTATTGAACCAATCCTAGACATACACCTCAGCAGATTTGCATTGCCAAATACCTCCCAAAAAACCAGCGTGTCACTTCGGGCAACTACAGAATCGTGAGACACTCGGAATCGTGAGTACTGATTGGGTATCACGATTCCACATCGTTTTGCGAGGATGAGGTACTCGCGATTACCGCGGATCCATTAAAGTACGATGAATACCGGATCCAACGATTACTTACAATAACTGGTACCGGAACCAACGATTACTTACAATAACTGGTATCGGAGCCAACGATTACTTACAATAACTGGTACCGGAACCAACGATTACCTACTGAACCTAGGGATCGGATCCCGCGATTACCTGTGATTCTAGGGTTCGGACCCCGCGATTACCTACTGAACCTAGGGTTCGGACCCCGCGATTACCTACTGAACCTAGGGTTCGGACCCCGCGATTACCTGTGATTCTAGGGTCCGGACCCCGCGATTACCTTTGATTCCAGGGTCCGGACCCACGAGACCAAGTCCGAACCCGAGTAGTCTCGTGGATTCGCGGCTCCTTAGGATCCGGATCCATTCCCTGATAGAGATAGGCGGGAAGTGCATTGTATACCTTTTTGTAAGTTGTCATGGATTTGCTGACGCGATAGATGCGGAGCAAGTGGTGAAGCCATTGGATATCTTATATGTTTAGGCGTGTTATGATGCATGAAGTGTCCTTGTTGGGAGTAGGGAGTATTTTTGATTAGGAAAGTCGGTTCTCGGGTCCGTTAGGGAAGGGATATTGGCAAGGTTGAGGTTGTATCTTGTGTCCGAGCGGCTAATGACGACATGGATAATGTCGACCTAAGGTGTAGGCCAATGTGACCAAAGTGCGTTGGCGAGAGATGCATATTTTTGTATGATAAGGTGACGAGTCTCCTTGAGCTTGTTTTACGTGCAACACTTCCATTTTCCGATTTGGATGATGCGTATGGAAGATTAACTTCGGCAGGGTCAGGTGTGGCCTACGAGGCGTGGTTCAAGGAGGCGTATAAATTCATGTTATGTGTTTGGGGTCTGAGTTCTGGTGGTAGGATGTCTTTCAGCATGATAGCATGGCAAATGGTGAGGTAGGATTGTCGAAACCTTCTTCAACGTCAAATCTGCGAGTAGGCCTGTATGGATGGCGGATGCAAGGGAGATCGAGATGTGGGAGGGGTATATCATACACACATATACACACACAAACACACACAAACACACACACACACACACACACACACACACACACACGCGCGCGCGCGCGCGCGCCCGCGCACCGTTGTTGAGCCGCAAGCAAATACATGACGCATCACTCACAGTTGTTGCTACACATAAACAAGAAATTAAAAGAAATATATTTCCTATATACTGATGGATTAGGACCCCGTAATTTACATCATTCCATACGGGAGACTCATGTTTGGGTTTGAAATATTTCACGTGAACAAGCGCCAGTGAAATTGGCACGGGCTTGACTTTCATATCTTGCTGGATATATCAAAGCAACCATCCTCACTGCTAAAAGTGAGCTTGTGGGTACTCGAGGATCGGGGATTTCAAATGTAGAAAGCGGACCATTTTGTCGGCTCATCTTGCTAGCGGACGCATGACTGCATCGGTATCATCAACACAACAAGAAATCCCGTGACCGGGCGCAACAGTCTTTGGACCTCTTGCCCATGTTTGGAGGTCGTGGGCGGGTATGAACTTGCTTGTGGTGTCTCATCACGTCGGGTGATGCAGACAACTGTCGTTTTTGTTTACGGTGGCGTGATTAATGTTGTGTGTTTGAAGTTGTATGGCAGCGACATACTCAAGCGTCGTTCCGGCAGTCAAACAACGTGAATGGCCGCCATTGCATCCGAATTGTCGACTCACTTTTAAGGTCCGTTCACGTGCCCGTGGGCCAAACGTTCACCTCCGGGAAGTGCCTCTCGGGTGTCTTAAAAGCGAACAGATTTGCGGTAAGCGGCTACACAGTGGTGGGTGGCCAGAGAGTGATGTTCAGGTAACTAGGCGAAAGTACCGAAGGAGAACACCATTTAGTACCCGAATGTATACCAGATAATTGCTACGAGTACAAGTATCCGTAGTAGCCGTCGACCAGGGGACTCTTCGCGATTCCCTCCGCAGCCTTGTCGCACTGCGCTGTGACATATGGTTATATCGCCAATAGTCCTTAATACCCGTACGGGCACGCAGCTCACTAAAGCCACAGCACGAGATACCGCCAGCCAGCACCATTGTACCTACACTACCCACACTCCCACAGCACACTTCCGGGACACCAGCAGCACCTGCCCCATAGGGTCTGTTATGTCCAATGCTTGCGCGCAATTCATGCATGCCTCGAGCTGTCATTCGCCTTGTGTCCAGTATTCAGCGACGAGCCTCAACAGCAGACAGCAGCAGGCCTCCTTTCCGCCCTGTTACTTGCCGATCAACTCGTCACAACCCTAAAGTACAAGTACGGCACAGGTCACCACAACATCCTCCGTCGTCATCCCACAGACGCGCACGCGCAAGACTCCCCCTTCTTCGCGTGATGTCGAAGGAAGTCGACGGAAACACTGGACCGTCCTTTCTGGGTCAGGATGACGCGGTGGCACTGGATGAAGCGCTGATGGGGCCGCTTGGCTTCAGCGTGGAGCAGCTGATGGAGCTCGCCGGCCTCTCATGCGCATGCGCTCTCGCCGAGATCTACCGCCCGCCCACCCACGGCCGCATCCTCGTCATCTGCGGCCCTGGAAACAACGGCGGCGACGGACTGGTCGCAGCTCGACACTTGCATCATTTCGGCTATCGTGTGACGCTGTGCTATCCTAAGCAGACCAACAAGCAGCTGTACGCCAACCTTGTGAAGCAGTGCGAGTCGTTGGGTGTTCCGTTTATTGGAACTGACGAGATGCTCGCCTCGCCGCTCTCCGGCCGCTTTGACGTCGTTATGGACGCCATGTTTGGGTTCAGCTTCAAGGGAGATCCTCGGCCCCCCTTTGATGCAATCCTGGCCGCGCTGAAGCCCGCTGCCTCGCCCCCGGCGCTGGTCTCCGTTGACGTCCCTTCCGGTTGGCAGGTGGAAGCGGGTGACGTGTCCGGTGACGGGCTTCGCCCTGACGTCCTCGTTTCACTCACCGCACCTAAGCTCTGCGCGAAAGGATTCACTGGCGCCCACCACTACGTCGGTGGCAGGTACCTCGACCCGGACCTCCCCTTATCTAGTGTCAGGGACCGTTTTCCGCTCCATCGACGGCCGTCGACAAATTTATCATTTGTCTTTATTTATTTGTACACATATCAAATGTGCAACAACGCCATATTCGACCTACTTTACCCATCGTCCCATCAGCTCGCCGATTAGTTGCATTCCCATGTACCGTAGGGTTTGATTGTCTCCTCTGATTCGGAACCGTCACGCACTCGTTTTAATTGATAGCAATAGGTGTGGCCACACGACACCGAGTCGGTGCTCGTTTAAATTGTTGTGGTGTGTTGATAGTGTAGTGTTCTGTGATAACTTTTTATACCTTTTTGCATAGACATGTTATTTAAGCCCACCTTATGGCAACCTGTAGTGAGGTAGAGTCCATACGAACGAATGGCTGGGGTCGTACTGAAGGGGCGAGTCCATGGTCGTCCGGACAGGTAGCACAATCATTATTTGACTATGTAAACATTATTTAGACAGCATCGCAGCCTCCCTCATCGTTTGGTTCGACATAGCTAAGCAAATGTCATCATCCACATGCTCCTTATGCCTCCGATCCTGTGTGCGAGTTTTGTTGTTGGTGCTGGTGGAGGCAGATTCGAGGATCCGATGAGTGCCAGCTGCGTTTTTGCTTCATTTGTTTGTGTGGCCATATTTTGGCCGGCACGCAAGCCTCATTCCCTGATTGATGTGGTGATGGCTTATTGTTTAGCTAAGCCCCTACTTGCATGTCACGTTACGTGCAGGTTTGTGCCGCCCGAGATCAGAGAGAAATACGCCCTCAATCTGCCGCCTTACCCCGGAACTGCCCAGTGCGTCCGTGTCGGCGGACACGCTGCCCCTTCACTGCGCGACATGCGGGTGTCATACACGCGAGGTCGACTGTCGGAAGACGACGTCTCCGGAAACGCCATCGACCAGTTTGCGGATTGGTTCCAAGCCGCCAAGGAGAGCTCCGCCATCGAGGTCCCCAATGCCATGACGCTCGCGACGGTGGCCCCGGACGGTGCGCCCAGCGCCCGTGTCGTGCTGCTGAAGGGCTTCTCTCCCGACGGCTTTGTATTTTACACTGATTACAACAGCCGTAAAGGTCGCGAGCTGGAGGGTAACCCGTCCGCCACGGTCGTTTTCTTTTGGGAGCCGCTGCAGCGATCTGTCCGAGTCGAGGGCCGAGTGAGTCGCGTTTCGTCGTCCGAAAGCGACGAATACTTTCAAAGCCGACCGCGCGCCAGTCAGCTCAGCGCGCTGGCTAGCGACCAGTCGAGCGTGCTACCCGAAGGTCGCGCTTCGCTGGAGGCTCGCGAGGCTGAGGTGAAGACGGAGTACTCGGACCTCTCACGGGAAGTGCCGCGCCCGGAGAACTGGGGCGGCTACCGCCTCGTCCCCGATTCGCTCGAGTTTTGGCAGGGCCGCGAGTCGCGGCTGCACGACCGCCTGCGGTATGTGCGGGACGACAATGCCGCCTCCAGCTGGAGAATCGAACGGCTGTCGCCTTGACGTGCCCCGATTACAACTCGTCGCGCGCTACTTTTGAGAGCCAACATTTTGAATAGGATCGCAGCTGTAAAGAACTACTAAGACGGTGCTTCCATGTAAGATAAACGGCGACGGCGGGTTTTTTGTTGCGTTTTTGTGGGACATACGCAACGTATCTTTCCATATGTAAACCGGGAATAGGAAATCGGAAGACTTTCCTGTATACTACGCTCGAGAGAGCTGCTTTGTTGATGATTTGGATTCAATTGCCCAAAAAGTATCGTTGTTTGGCATGACCTCTGCACTCGCCGTCTTCTTCAATGTGTAAAGAGGCTTTGTTTCAATGTGCATCATACGATGTAATGGAGCCGGCCGTGTTATGGTTGCCGAGTGTGCCAATAGTCTCCCGTGCCGACGCGCTCACCCTCTCCCACAACTCACCACGTTTCACGGCAATAGATTTGGTAGCGATGCAATTCACCTTTTTACCTGCCCTAACCAATGTCAGCTCATTCTTCGATCGGAGTGCCAACCCGATGAGCCCTCTGTCTTTTTGGCTAGGAGGGGGGAGGACGCTGGTCATGCCAAGAACTCATACTGGATTCCCGGGCTGCACGATAGTAATCAAAGGGTTGTAATCTATGGTAATGTGTCCGGCTGTTATATAATCTATGGTAATGTGTGGAGACCGCTCATCGCACCTACTGCGGCACCAATCCTTCATAGCAGCAACCAAATAACGACCGGTGCCGAATGCACGTCGCCAACGTATTGAGCTTGGCCTGGAGTGAGGGAATTCAGGCAAAACATGATGGCGGATTCTTACGCAACTGTTCGCGCCAACTCTCGACAAATGTACACTTAAATAGCAGTTGATTCCATCGTCAGACAAAGAATGTTGAACATTTTGGGCTGAAATAAAGGAGTGGTTGCATTTTGATTTGTTATGTCGCGCTTTATGGCATAGAATAAACGCATGTCCTTGTCACCATCAAACAGGCTGAACACGACATTGCGGAATGAACTGCTATATGTATACTTATTTTGAATGGTAATTTATAAGGTTGCAACGGAATGATAATGTGTATTTCTGATAATTATTAATTTTACAACGACAGCGTAGATAACGCAATGTCCTTATTCTGTAGTTGCCATTAGGTTCAATATTTGTTTTAGATAGCTTGTCATTCTATCTACTCTCAGTCGCCGTCGAGCAGCAATGTAAATTGCGATGTGCGGTATTTGAACTCATCCGAATTCGCAACGATTAGATTTGCTTTATTGGTTAGTTCACTTTGCAACGGATTGTTTCTGCCGTTTTGACGGTTACAGTTCACAGCACGGAAGAGAAATCGAGCAGAAACCGCAATAACCCAGTGTCATCATGATTTAACATTTAATAATGTTTCCTTGATATGTCGAGCGTTTTTAACCGTAGCAGTTCCAAAACTTCTTTTTGTTCTCAATGTGATTGCGTGCTCAATCTGTTTCTGCCTAAAACGGCATTCCATTGCAAAAGTCGTGCAGCAGCCGAAACTCAAAATGGCAGCTCACCGATACGGTCACACAAATGATTAAAAAAAGGACGTCCCACGCACAAATAACATATGGTGACGTTGGATTGGGTGCCAGCATGTCCTCGTAACTGCGCTTGTCTTTGTTGTTTCCATTTTAATATGTTCTGTCTCCCAAATATTCTACTTACCATCTGACCTGTTTTTATCATCGGCCGTTTATACCTTAGATTATTACCGCCTCGTCAATCAATGATCAGCCAGACGAAACAATTAAGTCGGCATAGTTCAAGACGACAGTCTCCGTAATCCCGTGTCAATTTAGAACAGGCCATTGGCGCTGCTTTGCCGACCAGAAATGCCATAGTGCATATACTGTTCGAATAGGATAAGCAGTTTCGCGAAGATGTGCTTGACATGGAAAGAACTAGACAGAAATCGCAAAAAAATACACGGAAAACTAATTTACACGCTTGACACTTTGCCATATTCTGCGGAATAGCAAAACTCTACTGTGAAATTGCTAGATAAATTGTTCGTTGCTACCACTGAATATTTAAAAGCCACCGTCAGTGAAGCAATTGAAAATGAAGTATATTGATTGATGGTGGAACAGTCCATGTAAAATGACAACGCCTCAAATATTCAATCTTAAACTAGATAGAGGCCATCGGTAAGATATTAGTCTTGGAAAACTTGATTAGAAATAAATGGAGCACAAACTCGTGGGTACATCCGATTTTGCTCGAGACGTTTTCGAAACGGCCTTAAGTATGAGGCCTACGGCGAACGTCCAAGGGGTCTAGCGGCTCACCGGCACTCTCACACTGCGCTTCGTATCCATCAACATTGCAACCGCCGCTTCGGTCACTTTGCCCGTATAGTCCCCCGCGGTCTTGGCAGAGGCGAGGGCTACGGTGACATCGTCGTGACCTTCCTTGAGCGCGCTGACAATGCCACCCTAGATGTGGCGGCTGAAATATTGGTCCTTCCCGCAGCTAGCCTACCCCGCAACACTCGCTCCGAGATGTCTCTTCCCATACGTTTCGGAGGCATGGGGGTTGGGGACTTGGCTGCTTTGGCGGATGTGGGCCATGTCGGAGCGGCCGGTTTGGGAGTGGGCTCAGCTATCCGTTTCCTTACAACACAAGATGCTCGCGTTCGCGGGGATTCCCAAGACGAAGTTCCGATGGAGCCGACCATGTATGGACGGTTAGCGACTGCTATGACCACGGCGGTGTCCCGAAAACACGGTACACCGGACGGAGACGACGGCGACAACGAACTCATGTGGTCGTTAAAACTCGCTTCGTTGTGGGCGCGCTTAGATGCTGCATGCGGTTCTCACGCTCTCGCCGAGTCTGAACCCTTGATAACCACAGCCTTAGCGATGCTCCCCCCCGCAACGTCCAACGGTGGCTCGCGCAGGCTGCATAGCCGAAGCCCGATCAAACAACGAGAAAATTTCTCGGTCCCTTGATGGCTTACCCTCTCTCGTACCCCTTTCTGCGTTTGCCACGGACATCTTTCCAAAGCTACAAGCCGACATCAGTGAGCGCGTCAACTTGCTTTGCTTCGCGAAGCTCGCACCCACGTTCTCCAACCGCGCTAGGCCGGAGTCTAGGCGTTTTGTATCTCGTCTCGGCCACGGCGCCCTTGAGTTTTTGGCTTCGGACCCGCCTACTTCCGGTCGCCTGGGCGAGCTCCGTGACAAGTTCCCTTGGCACTACGACGCAGTTTTCCGCGTCGCGGTCTGTCGTATCTTCGGCCTACCCTCATCCCACATCCTCTCTACTCTACGCTCCCCCACTGCTTTTGCTTCTTGCCATCTCTCGGTTCAAGCTATGCGGGGTGCGTTCTCGTCGGCGGGTGTTGCGTGGGCCACTGCATTTGCTGGCCATTTGGCTCGATGCGGCGGAGATGCTTCGGTCCACACCCCTCACTCTTGGTAAGTCACGGCCCATGCGGAAATCTTCTACGAGGTTCGTGGCGCACTCGGGGTTGGCGTCGAGGTTCTCACAGATCCCACGATGCTCGTTCAACTCCCCAACGGCAACGACGGTCTCCCCCCGGATTTGGGTGTCTTGCACTATCACGGCATCCGAGGCTCAATACTTGCTCTTGATGCCATGGCTTCCGGTTTGTTCGGCGTTTCTACCCCCTTGTCTCCCGAAGTCGCTCTACGCCGTGCTGAGAAGACCAAGTTCGAGAAGTGCTCGGAGGGGGTGAGGAGTCGCCCCGACATCTGCTTTATATTCCCTTTGCGGTCACGGAATTTGGTACTCTCGGCGGCCACGCCACGACTTTTTTGAAGGAGCTTGCCAAGCTGGCAACCGCCTCTAACGGGATGCATGTGGGCAAGTTGTTGGCCTCATGGCGTCGAAAGGTCTCTCTCGCCGTCCATGTTGCTCACGCGGACAACGTCTTGCGCGGTTTGTCCGCCGCTGCGGACGGCGTGGAGGCCGCTTCTTCCTCGGCTGGGATGCCCTCTCCTACCACGGCGCTCTTCACCCGCGCCATGGGCCGCAAGCGTCCCCGTGCTTCCTCGAGCGGCGCGTGCGGCGCTGCTTGTCGCCTCCATGTGTTGCATTCTCTGCGTGGTCTAGGAGTCTCCTTAGTCTAGTCTGCTGGGTTTGTGCACAATGTAGTGCTTTCCCTTTGCCGTGCTTATTTAGATTCCGTGATCCTCTTGTCACTCTTGCCCTTTTGTTTCCCCTCCCACTTTCCCTGTCCGTGCTCATCTTGTTCTTCTTGTAACCAAACAAGCACAAACTCATTACAGTGTGTACATGGATGACACAACGTAAATTGATTACAAGTGAAGGTGTTTACGCGCCAATTTTGACATTCCAATACCTTTACCGAAACGATTTTCTGAGGCGATGCGACCTTCACACGCTAGTCTGGACTGTGTGTGCATACCTTCTATTTGATAAAGGACACAATCATATTAGATCAGCAAGAATGAAAGCGTGGGAAGTATCCGTCGTCATCATTTAGCATGACATACTGCGAGACTACTTGCCGTATCAAGCATTCCCGTCTCCCATACTCACGCAAGTTCTGCCGTCATCGCCCATGGGATGTGTTCCAAGGCAGGCAACAGTAAATTGGACAATGCAGACATAAATTGTCAAACTCTGTGATGAATTAATTGCTGTTGATCAGGTCCGAGCCAGTCCTTGCAAATTCACCAAACACATTTTATCGAGTTATTCAAATGTTTTTCCCAACACGCGTTGTAATTTCCTATTATTTGCTACAAATTGAAAGGCCATCAAAATTGATGCGCGTCAAATCTAAATTATCATTCTAAATTTATTCCCATCTACCGCGTCATGGTGGCCTTCGTATTGGGTGGCAGAAAATAGTCGCGAATGGAAGCACATTATCAACGCCGGGAAAAAATGAAGCTGCCGCGGCTTGCTGACTTGTAATCCAGCACAGGGGGTTAACTGTTTTTTGTCACCGGCTTCGTGGGAGTCACCCTGCTCTTCCCTGGATGTTGCCTGAGGGGCGTCTGCATGTCTGGCGGCATGCGCACGAGGGGCTGGCTCTCAGGGAGTTGAAGGCCGCTATGACGATTGATGATGTGCACCAAGCTTGTGGCGTGTGCGTGCTCGTAGCCCCATGCGGTGTACACCTCACGGGTGTAGTCCGTTGTGTAGAAGCGGTCGTTGCTGATTCGTGACATCAAGTCCAGGAGCACCATGGTGTATGAGGTCTCGCCCATGCCCCAGCCATCTATAGCACACGCACAGTCAGCCACGCACACCGGAGTCAAAGCGCTAGCTCACTAACAATTAAGAATGGCCAGCCGACAGGTGGTCTATGCAAAGGGACAGCCTGTCAACATCGATTAAACTTCGAAGAGCAAGTGAAGACTTCGTATTGTCTCAAAACACGAGCAATAGAAAAGGAATGATCACACAGAAAATACGCAACTGTGTCATGGAATATATTATAGACCCTTTGGCTTTACGGAGGAACGACATAGGAGGGTGTCGAGTGGGGTGCCTACCGCTGCTGGGCTGCTCGACCTTCAGTCCGACGTAAAATTCCACGTCGTCCACCGAGTCGTAGAGTCGCTTCACCGATTTTGCTCGCTTTGCGCAGCCGGTGAGCGCGTCGAGGGAGGCGTATCGCGAAAGACCGAGCGACTCGCGAAAAACATTTATGGTGGGGAGGCCGATTTCTCGGCCGAGCGCCACCGCCTTGGCTTCCACGAGGTCCAAGCACGCCTCCGGGATCTGCGCTATCGGGCAGTGCGCCTGGCCAAACCTACCCGACGGAGTGACGAGCGTCTCCGTGATGAGGTCCTCGATCGACTTCCCTCGTCCCGCCCTCGCGTGCTCGATGTTATAGTTCTGTCACACCAAATACGGCCGCAACCGCTCCGTTTCAAAACTCAACCGCACCTGAACAAGTGAAATTGTAATCGACACGTACCAAGATATATAATTAACATGATCGGCTGCTGTCTCAGGGCCACCCCATCAACGCCGCCAAACATGACTTATCATCCAGAGCTTGGCCAATGTCCTCACGCTATTAGGGGGTATGAGTGAATAGCAAGAGCCATTAACGCAACGTCCCATTCTCTCCACTCTCCATCAATGGATGGCCATGAACTTGCATTTAAAGTGAATGACAATAGACTGCTAGGGGAAGGGAAGTAGAGAAGCATACCATGGGTATCGTCTCGTGCATGCGGAAAACATAGTTTAGCTCCCACGAGACGTGGCACCCAGCAGGACGCTTATGCTTTGGGCCCGTCGCTGCCGCCAGCAACGCCACAGGCCGACCGTTTCGAGGAGCCAATCCTGCGTACCATCAAATTACGGTTGTCCCCTTAGGACACCCACATACTCACATACACACAATTACTCACACAAGCATACACACACACAAAAAAATTACGCACGTGCACACACACACACACACACACACATACACACTCGCACAGACAAACATACGCACGCGCACAAGCTTACGCACGCACATATACACACAGACATATACACAGGCACAACAACACACATACGCACATACGCACACAAACATACGCACACATACAGGCAGAAGAACACACACAACGGCATATAAAATTACACACACATATGCAAACACACACAACCGCATATAAAATTACACACACATATGCAAACACTCACAAACATTTGCACACGCACTCTCTCTCTCTCTCTCTCTCTCTCTCTCTCTCTCTCTCTCTCTCTCTCTCTCTCTCTCTCTCTCTCTCTCTCTCCCTCTCTCTCTCTCTCTCTCTCTCTCTCTCTCTCTCTCTCTCTCTCTCTCTCTCTCTCTCTCACTTCTCCCTCTTAAATACACATGCGCACACATTAACACACGCTTCCGCGAACACTTGCATTGAGTACCTCATGCACCGTCAATTTACCCCCACCACAAGTATTGACTCTGCTGTGCCCACAGAAGCAGGGCGAGCAGGCACAGAATCTGATTTATTCACAGAAAAAGGCGAGCATGCACCTGTGAGTCCGGTTGCAAAGTCACAAGCGATGATGTTGATGTAAACGCCGCCCATTATTAGCCGTGCCTGCGGTGACGCATCACAGTACAATCAGCATGCATGAGAGTACCTGCTGTGGTTTGGGCGAGTGCCCTGGAAAGAGACGGTGGGAGAGGTCACCTGCTGGAACAGTTCCTCGTCCGTGGCAAACTTATCGGGGTAGCGCGTCGCGAGCTGCTCTGCGATATAATTATGCTCCCGCGACTGAGCGGTAGGTAGGGGTGGTGTCCATCACACGCATGCATGCGGGAGTGAGGCAAACGATGCAAAGCACGAACACCCTGCAGCACTGTATGCAGACCTGGCGCTGAGACTCACCAGGAGGATAGCCAATGCAGCGCAGACTGGAAACTTTCCAAAGCGCCTCTCTGCAAATTGATCGTGCTGCAGCTTCCCCCCCTCAAACTGGCGCACAGATATGGTGGCGTCTGGCCGGTGGCCATACAGAGGCTAGAGGAGGGGCAGAAGGGGGGGTCAAGGCACAATGGCTCCGTCAGCATTGGGCGTTTATTTGTTGTGTTGGTAGTAAAGAATGCCATGGTATAAATGAAATTTGTAATCAAATTGTTTTTGAAGGCCAAGCCGCTCGCCTGTAGGTCGAGGTACGAGCTGTGCAAGTTCTCCCACGGCCGGGGCCGCCCATCCGCCCCGTCAAGACCGTCGTGCGTGTAGTGTAGGTCGTGGCTTATGAAGGTGGCCAGCCATACCATCAGAGCGTTCGTCTTGTTTGGTGCGGCCTGAAACTGCGCATCGCAAAGCATATATTCTACATGTTGAGTCGGCGGCGAGTTACACTAGACGTACATGTACGCCTGTGCGGTTTAGAGGTCCTTTCCAGTCTCTTGATGACCACCACCGCGTAACTACGTAAGTGCTGTCGAGTGGTGCTAATATTTACCTTGCGCCTTAACCAGAGCTGCTCGATTACCTTCGCTGGCTCAGGCAGCGGCGCGGAGGGTGCCCTCCCGCGATCGTATTGCTGCACGGCGTACGGTCTTCGCCCTTGTCCGAGCCAAGGGTGCTGCGTACATAGGAGTATCCGGTGTACGCAGTACATTGAGCAGCGGTAGTCATAAGTCAGTCGGTAAGACGGTAAGACGGGCTGGTCGAGCCGCAGGCACTTACAGGCGGCTGTCAGAGGTTTACGCTGTGTAAAAGCGGTGGGATGGGGCAAACCTTTGCATTGTTGCCGCGCCCATCGGTGGTCCGATACCTGCCCGAGTACTTCGGAGGGTTATCCTCTTTTGCGACCTGCCATGCAAATGGCGCCGCAATATCGGCAATACTTCAGAAAGCGGCGGGTCAGCAGCACCCCGTGGCCCGTGCTATGTTCTCTCCTCCTACCCACGCGAGCTTCACCCAACTTATAGAAAGTCACATATAAGCAAGGATATATGTCGAACCCCCTCGCATATTCGTGGAGTACGACAACGTCGATTTTTTTTTTGCATAGCTGTGCGACAATATGATTATGGGTACCTTTGTGCAATGCGAGCGAGTGCGGCAGTACGCGTACCATTTGGCTGTAGTCTTCCAAAGGGATAGCCGCGCCGGGGTGACCCAGACCGACCGTGAAGCGTATTGGGATCTTCGGTAGGCGTTTGACTAAGCTATCGGCAATACCGTCCACTCCCGAGCAGCAGGGCCAGCCGAGGTTCCAGGGGCAGCAGCAGTCGGGCTGGAAGCACAGCTCCGCTGCTTCGGCCCAGGGGGTGTCATCATGCCCGCGACTACCGCTTGCAGTCTTACCGAATGCACGATGCCAACACAGAGCGAGCCTGAGCTGAAACGGCGACATCCGACGTTCCGTCAGGTTCTCGGGGGCAGCGCACTAGTGATCAATGTGACGTGCGTATGAGAAAACTCGTGCGTGGTAGACTTGGCCAGTCTGGCGCAGTCGGCAAGTCGTTCCGTTATTGGAAAGCTGCGATTCCCTGTGACCCCCGCTGCCTGAACCCGCGCGTCACTGATGTTTGCTGCCTGTCACACGCCCAGCTGGCACCGACGTCATCTAAAGCGGTCATCTGCGGTGCGGATGCTGCGAGAAATTGCATATATTTTTTTCGTTAATGCAGCAATGTACGCAGCGGTCCATCACATTTACTCATCACAGTACCCGTAGTACTGATATACATATCCGTACTATATATCACGAATACAAATGCTTCGGCACCCTTCGCTGTGGCTAGGTTGCTGCATCTTCTCGTTTCGTCGACCCTTTGGACTGCATCGTCCCACTTGTAACTTCAGTTTTTAGTACATCAGATGTTCGTACCGGCCCAGGTGAAGAATGCACCTCGAGAAGATCACGCACGCTATCGTCTCTCATTCTCTCCATTGCCCCGAATCATTCCGTATGCTCTTCGTATTTTGTCGTAGCATGTCCGGCTCGTTCATTGTTCACCACCCTTTATCGGACCCCATCTCCAGGGTGGCAGTTCGATAAGGCCATTTTGATTTGATGCATTGTTTTTGATACCCCCCCACACACACGCACACCACCCACTAATTGAAATCGAAATTGAAATTGAAATTGTTTACAACATGTACCGTATGCGCCGGTTTTGCACCAAAAGCCGTATGCGCCGGCTGCTGGCTCTGGGCCCTCCCAACTATGCCATACAGGGAACTTACAAGTCAGGGCTAGACCGTTAACCACCTAATTCCAACCTCTCCAAGGGTGTTCGGGGATTTTACCCCCCCCGGGGGAGGTGTGCAAGACGGGGTGAGGGTTGTGTGCATTTAGGGTCGTGCGTGGGGGCATCGTGCGGAGGCGCGGCGGGAGGTCGTGCGGGACTTTATGCGGTATATGAGTAGGAGATGATGTAGCCATTGGACAGTGTGCGTGTGGAGCTGTGCAAGGATGCGAGACGTGTCGAGGTGTGCTTTGGAGATGAGTTTGTCAGGGGGGTCTGTGCGGGCTGTGAGTAGGGAGGTGAGACTCGTGATGGTGGAGGAGTGCGGTGTACCTGTGCGGCTCATGACGATAGGAAGGATGTCTACCACTGTGCATGGCCAATGGCTGCGGATGGCGTTTGCAAGGGGTGTGTATTTGGCACGGATGAGGTGAGCTGTGTGGGAGAGGTTATTGTCCGTGCAGTACTTCCACTCTCCTATTTGAATCTTTTTGATGGATACGTATCGGCGGCGGCCGTTAGTGTGACCGACAAATCGAGGTTCGAGAAGACGAATGAAATCCGGTTTGAGTGCGGGGGGTCGTAGCGCGGGGGGGAGTATCTCAGGGGGTAGGACGGCGGGACACGAGGTTAGGGAGTCGGGCGAGAGACCTTCGTCAGCAGCAACAAGGCGGGTGGGCATGTGGGTGGGGTGAGGTGGGTGACAGTCAAGAGGAGTGTGGGCAGGAGAGGGGGAAGCAAAAGATTTGATGGGTTTGTTACCGAAGTCTGCGGTGATGGTTTCCCAGCGGCCCCCGTTGTGGCGTTCCAGTAGGGAGAGGAGGAGTTGCAGCGCGCTATTGTGTCGGTCCTGTCTTAGGCCAGACATGGAGGGGCAATTACCGGCCATGTGGCCGTTACTAGTGAATTGGCCACATAGGGGGCAGCGTAGGGTGGGGTTATGGGTGAGTAGGCGGGTGTTGTGGACTCCCCACATGAATTCTTGTTTGTGTGTGGACTGGATATTCGTGAGGGTTGAGTGTTTTTTGTGGAAAGAGAAATCGGCGCCGTCCCCCGCGGCGCGGGCGAGGAGGGCACCGTGTTTGGTAGTTTGCGAGAGGGGTGTGTGCGTGTGTTTGGTGTTGTAGGTGTGTGCGTCGGCTTTGAGGTTGGTGTATGTGTAGGGTATGGGGTCCCCTAGGGTTTGTGGAATGAGGGTGTATGGCCAGGTCCAGTGGCCTATCGCGACCTCTGAACCTGTGGTGTATGTAGTGTCTGGTGGGTGACCATCCGCGACTTGGTTGGCGAGGGTGTCAGCGAGGTCGTTACCTAGGGATTGGTTGTGTGCTTTGATTTTGCCGAGGTGTGTACGAATGCCTGCGTCGCAGCGGGTTTTAAGGGTGTGTGTGATGGAGAGGAGGGTGTCGCGGTGGATGTTGTGTCTGTAAGCGGAAGGGCAGTTTAAGTAGCCTTGTATGAGGCGGAGGGAGCACGCACTGTCTGTGAGGAGGTGGGTGCGGCCAAGTTGGAGGCCTATATCTATGCCTGCTAATTCAGCGCGATTTATTGTGTGCGAGGGAGGGGTAGAGGTCACCATGATTTTGATTTTGGTGTCCGAGGCGGGGTGGGTAGCTGCTGCTCCGAGGGGGGACGAGCCTCCTTTTTTCGAGCCGTCTGTGTAGACAAAGTCCTGCCATTTCCAAGCAAGAGTACCTCTGGTGGGGGGGTATGTTAGATGCAGGCGTTCCGGGAGGGGATATGTGATGGGGTGAGTTGGGTTTGGGGGGAGGTGGTATATACCTGCTGAGTGGGGTGAGTATGTGTCGAAGAGGTGGGGAGGAGGGGGGGTGATGGCGGGGTTGGGGAGGTGAGTGTCGTAGATAGATTCTAGAGTGTTGTGAAGAGCGGTCATGGCTGTTCCACCCACTAAGCCTATGCACCAAGCCTCAGAAGTCAAAGATCAAGCATCAATTAAGGGCACTAATCCGTGGGCGCATTGATTATATAGGGCACTAATTCATGGATGCATCGATTAAGTAGGACACTAATTCATGGCTGCATTGATGCGGGTAATGCGGGGTGAATGCATTGATGCATCAACATTAGTCTCCTCACACATGCAATTTTAGTAGTATGATGAGCCAGATTATTACCGGATGGTAGCCGTGTCGATAGTTTAGCAAGAATGTATTGCAATTGGCTTCTAGAATAATATTACTTCTCAAAGGGGATGCATCGATGCGACCGGTGATGTCCCGGAATTGTATAGGTAATTCGGTGTACATCGATTAAAGACATGAGTAATGCATGGATACATTGATTAATTAGGGCACTAATTCATGGACGCATCGATTAGCGAGGGCACTAATTCATGGACGCATTGACTAAATAAGGCACTAATTCATGGATGCATTGATTACATAGGGCACTAATTCATTGACGCATTGATGCAGATGATACGGCAAATGCATCATGATCCCACGAATACATTAATGTTTGATGCGGAGGCTTACCACCCACCCTCAAGAAAAATTGTTATGTTGATTTCGTAAGTAAGTAAAAAATGACTCCATGTCATTGTGTTTTGTGCCCGTAAGAACTTTTATTTTATCATCAAAGCTGTCGCAACATTTCCATTAAATAGCATGCATGTTTGTGCACTAATGGACGGGGGGAAGGGGGATCGGGTAATGCATTTATGATCTTAACATGCTTGAAAGTGAAATTGTATTACAACAATATCGGCAAACTTGACCGACTATTGTCCAACGGCCATCAATTCTCTACCATGAAAAACACACTTAGGAGAGCGATTGGGCCGGGTACTCTTCGACTAGGAATGCCTATCGACGCACCTATTTGCAATGTGTGCCGACGTATCTCGGAGGTAAAAAACTGCAAGCGACCGCAATAATTGCCACAATCCCCCCCGGCTAAGCAGTGACAACCGAAATAATTTTGTAATTAAGGAAATTATATCTAAAAATAAATCCACTTGTCAAGAATGCAAAATGAAAGATGCAGCTCGACCTTCATGATGCACGGTCCGTTACCAACAAGCCGGGATGCCGACCGGCATAGGCGTTCGAGAGGGTCGACAGGCCCGCCTAATCTAGCTCCCGCATGACTTCGGTCTTGCCGGAGAAAGGAGGGGAAGTGCTAGCGAAAAAAACTCCTCACGCGGTCGCTCGCCGATCCCGCCGTCGCATCCCGTAAACCCCGCCCCAAAGTCGTAGCCGCTCCTTCCGTCGCGACTTTCCTCCTAGTCGAGGTCCCCCGTCACCTTGAGGGCAGGTGGGGGGGACCAAGACAACCAGACGTAAAAAGCCCCCGCGCAGAAAAGTTTTCCCGGTCATTTCCCATATGCTTTTTCTGTGGTGGTAACCAGGTACATGTCTAAAACCAGCATGCGGCCGTACCCCCCACACACCGTTCGCGCGTCCATCAAGCACGCTTGCTTTGAGTACGAGCCTCCGCGCTTACCATGACTCAAACTCTATAATATTAGGTGTGTCTAGTGATAGTGGGTAGCGGTAGAGTAGTGCATGGTCGCAATGGCCGGATCCAAAAAGGCCGCGGGGGTGCGGAAATTATTTAAACCCTCCGTACCGGGTTTTCTAGCTGAGGTTGATCATGCGGACCGCCGCCGCTAGACCTCGCCGCTCCTTCCGTCGTGACAGTCCTCCTAGTCGTTGGTATCGCTTTCGGCCGTCTCGACGTTAGTAGGTTGGTCGATGTCGAGCGAGCGCCATACCCTAGCGTTGCTTCCCGGCTTTCCGCCGCCAACTCCAACACCCGTGTCACACCGCTGATCCATCGGTATCCTCCTCGCCCCCACACACTCTTGAAGATACATGCTCCATCCCCCCAAATGGGACAGTGTCTTCGTAAGGTATAGACTTGGAAAAGCATATCGGACGGGTCGAGCGGGAGATCTTGGTACCGGTAGCGTACATAAGAATTTTTTTTGAAAGCCCTCCGTACATGGCTTTATCGAGAGATGCTAATCCCGCGGATCGCACTGCCAGCCCTTTTAGCCCCCTACAATGCCAAGCATGGCACGGCTACGGGATTTCCAGCGCCCACCACGAGGAGATGAGGGATTGCCGACGGGCATGCGAGCGGACCCCTCTCCGGGGCCGCCGCCGCTGCGCCGCCGGCGGGCGCCTAACACGCTTGTGTTTTCGCTGCGCTCGTGCGTTTATGCTCGTTTGTTTCGACATGACATCAATTGGACATAGTAAGTAGGTGGTGGTTTTACTCCATGTCGGAGGTCCTATTAATCCATGTACACACGGAATGGCATGAAGGGGGATAGAACCGCCGCTTCCCGGAACGGAGGTGTACGCCTTATCCAAGTACCGCCAAAAGTCGGTACCCGATAGGAACATATTGTGTATATGAACCCATCGCATCGCATCGCGACTGAGCGGCGAACACCTATAGCGAACACCTATAGGTGGAGGGCCAAGACTCCCCCGGAGTCTAGCGTACACATGTGTCCATTAGAAGCCCTACGGAGGGATATGTAAACACTCCCCCTTAATGGACAAACTCCGGCCGGTGCCCTAGTAAACCCCACGTAAACGCGGAGGGCCCATAACCTATTAATCCATGTACACACGGAATGGCATGAAGGGGGATAGAACCGCCGCTTCCCGGAACGGAGGTGTACGCCTTATCCAAGTACCGCCAAAAGTCGGTACCCGATAGGAACATATTGTGTATATGAACCCATCGCATCGCATCGCGACTGAGCGGCGAACACCTATAGCGAACACCTATAGGTGGAGGGCCAAGACTCCCCCGGAGTCTAGCGTACACATGTGTCCATTAGAAGCCCTACGGAGGGATATGTAAACAGGTCCTAATGCAACGGACATGAAGTTTGTTTTGCAGAGTGAGTTGAACAGATAAAGCTTGGTGTCCGTCCGGTATTGTCTTGCCTAACGAGCAGCATGTCGACGTTGCCGTTCTCGAAATGTTCGATGAAACTGGCCCGACTTTGACCGTCGACGATTTGACCTTGTTGAGTGGTAAAGTTGTTCGCGTACCGCTACATGTCATCAAGGCGTATCATGCCTACTTGTTAGTTATACACCAAGACCTAACCCAAGACACGCCCAAACCATGGACATGTATTGATAACAATATCAATATCATTCCCCGACCATGTGCTCATTATATCACCAGCATCTTTTGCCCTACCTCAGCAAGTACCAGTACCTTCAATACTACTACCCACTATATCCAGATGCCTCACAATGCCCAAGGTAACACAAGGCTACCCGTAACATGATAAGTCGTCAATGCCCAAGGTTCTTCGCTGATTCTGAGACTACATGCAAGTCTAGCATTGATCAGTCCGAGAGTATATAAGGGCCAGCCCAATGAATTTGTAATTACATTCAGCTTACTTCTACTATCATTTTGCCAATCATTTACATTTTATACCTACAACTAACACTGATTTCGAGCTTGCTTTCTTTCAGTCATGAGCCTCCACCATCTTCCTACGCTCCACCTTGCCTCTTTCCAAAAATTCTCAGCTTTTCGCTTCTCATGAGCCGGGTACGGAGAGCTTTGAATAGTTTCCGCACCCCCGCGGCCTTTTGGATCCCGCCATTGCGACCATGCACTGCGCTACCGCTACCCACTATCCCTACGTACATGTGACGAGTACAGTCCTGCAACAGTACATTACATGACATTGTACAGGTACTCGTTACGGATACCAAATCGTGCTTTTCCACAGGACGGACGTATACTCGTGGGTACGTCGCTACTGCAATATTGTAATGGTGCTCATGCTACAGTACGACCAGTACCTCCCGGTACGTACAGATATGCAAAATTAATCTAACTAGCCAGATGACGCGCCAGAACGAGCTCTTTAATGCAGAAGGAGCCGCGTCGTGAAACCCAATGCTAGGCAGGCCGCGTCTCGAGGACAGATGACGACGGTTGAGCAGCACTAACGCCTGACACGTAAGCGTAGCTTGCAGGCGTAACTAGTTTGGGCTGAAACCTATTTAAGCCCAGTGCAGTAGAGGGAGGTGACAGAACCTTTTAACAATTCCTTTGTTCACTTACAACATCTACTGCCTAAGTACAACAGTGAAACATCTCTCATCAATTGCCTCTCGACAACATCATTTGCAATCTTACGACAACAGAGCTAGACAGACTAGAACAGATTTGTGCTAGCGTTTAGCTTTCAGAGGCTAACCGCCACACTGGTTTCGGAGCTCTTTGGTCGACGCACGCTTTCGTTTGCTCGTTGATCTGCTCGACGTTGTTTGATTGAGTTGAGATGGCTTCTTTAGGAGCTGGACATTACGTGGTTTTAGTAATTCACGTTGGAGGAACTAAATCGTTGGACTTGAAGTTGGTGTTTCAGCGTGAGCCTCGTACTGGTAAAACTTGGTTCCCGGCTGGCTCTGTCTTACCTAACGAAGAGCATGTCGACGCTGCTATTCGCGAGTTACACGAGGAGACCGGTCTTGTTTTGACACCGGATGATTTGACGCTGTTGAGTGGTGAACGTGTTAACGTTGCACTACCTCAAGGACGACAGCTTGTCTACGTGTACTCGGCTTCTATTCCTGTCCTCTTTGCTACGAACAATTTACGTACACCTGCTCAGGTCGAGCAGGCTGTTTTGGCACAATCAACAGTTAATCCGGATGGCACCTACGTCGTCCCGGAAACCATCAACATTGACGGTCTGACACTTACGCCCTCACAGAAGGGGTTACTTCGTGCTGAGAAGCACAAGAGTGAGTTACTTCACTTTGGTTACGTGACTCAGTGGGAATCTTTTAATCGAGCAATCACACAACATGTTCCAGTCATGCAAGACGACACGTCTATCCCGAGACAGTTCCACATGTACACCCGGTTTACGACGGTCGACTCTGGTTCTGTATGGCTACTGATTCGCGGACACATTAATCGACTGACTGGTGAAGGACCTACGGATTTACGAGTGGGAATGCCAATGCCTACCCACAACTTGGCTGGACTATCTGTGACCCTTACGGAGACTCAGCGTAAGGCTGCTATTACTTCACCGTACCAGAATGGTCAAGAACCTCCTGTACTAGAGGATTGGCTCGAAGCACAGCCTCAGCGTTTTATAATGCTTGGAATTACGGCTGACTCGTACGATGCAGTGTTCTGGGTTACTTCACAGTTTTTTGGGCACCTGGGTGGGTGGTGGTTGAACCGGAAAAATCAGCCTCCAATTCCATCTACGTACAACGAGCTTGTTGCGGAGTTACGCAAGTCGACGTTTCTTCCGAACATTCAGGACGACGCAATTAACGCTTTGCTAAGCTTTACGCAGAGCAACACGATGACTTACGCGGTTTTCACTCAGAAGTACAACGACTACTTACGTCGTTCTCGTCAACACCTGACAGCAGAGGTACAGTGTGTACGCTTCATTAATGGCCTAGCGAACGAATCGCTCAAGAGACTAGCTAAGTCACACCGAGCTCGGCAAGGATACCAGACTACGCTAGTGGAGCTGCAAAACTTTTTGAATGACGTCGTAACAGACTCCCCGGAACTAGGCAATGTCAAGTCTGCTGCTGGACCATCTGCCCAGCCCTCACGCAAGCGCAACCTTGATGACCCTTTCGAGGAAGCCTCTAACGTCTGGAAACGTAATAAAGTTGGCCGTGGACGTAGCCGCGGACGCGGACGTGGAGGTGGTAACAATGGTGGTCGAGGTGGCAACAATGGTGGACGTGGACAGACATCCGGCCGCGAAGATTTTAATTCACTCGCAAATGCAATGACAGCTGAAGAGCGTAAGCGACACATGGACGAGGGACTCTGCTTCAAGTGCCACAAGAAGGGACACCGTTTGTTCCAATGTCCGGAGTTCAAGGGCAAAGCACCGATGCAACCTAAGAAGCAATGATGGTGGCAAGGTTGTTCTACAAATGAACTGGAGCAGCCGGCTACATCTACTGTTCATTCTGAGACACTGTTAGCGACAGAGGTCGTCGAAACACCTTCGACATCTCCATTGACTACAGTTGCGACACCTGTAACGCAAGTAGCAGGTCGTCGTCGTCAGACTAAGCAAAGACAGAGTCGTAAACCTGTAACCAGACGTTCGATTGATTGGAAACTGGTTGACTCAATCTTTGACCCTCTGCATGCACGATTCAACTTCACGTTGGAGGGATGTGCTGATGATGAAGGTCTTAACTCGCACGGTGACTTACCTCACTGTTCGCCGAGTGACTCGATTCTAGACAGAGACTTAACAGGAGAACGGGTGTTCATCAATCCACCCTGGGAGTTAGCTGAGCAAATTGCACAGCATTTTGAGGATTGTCGTCGAACATCTCCGACATCTACGATGGCTGTATTTGTACTACCGAAGTGGGCGAAATTTACTCAGGTGACTAAGCACTGGAAACTCTATCAAGAATTCCCAGCAAGGACACAGCTTTTTACACGTCAGTCACTGGAGAACCCAGCGCAACAAGAGGTGGTTGCTCCAGCTCCTTGGCCTGTACAGCTGTGGTTAGTCGACGCAGATTGTGCGTTTAACGACTCACCAGAACCTACAGCACCTGATCAACCCGACTCGGTACCTGTACCTTCAGACAACGCAGAACCTTCTATCGCTACGCTGCGACAATTTTCTTCGCCAGCTACATCACTACTGACTGACCTCACGGAAGCTCGCCCGTTAATTCGAACTGAGCTGACTGTGAAAACTCCTGATGGCGGACACCAAATTTCTGGATTAGTGGACTGCGCTGCGACACTTGATTTTGTGTCAGAGGACTTTGTACGACGCTTTGCTTTACAGACTCGGAAGTCTGCAAGTAAGACTCCAGTTCGACTCGCTAACGGACAACGAGTTATTTCTACGACAGTCTGTGACGTCACTTTTGAGCTAGCTCGACACGAGTTTAAACGGACTTTCAACGTCTTACGTGATTTACGCACAACTGATTTAATCCTGGGTTTACCATGGCTTGATGACGAGCATGCCTCTTTACAATTTGGTACAACCAGAACTTTTACACTAATGGACGGCACAGCAGTGGAGACTTCACTTGAGGAACGACGCCATGAGTGTCTACTCCTGTCGTCTACGAAAGTTCAGAAGCTTATGCGCAAGACGCGCCGCAGCAGGGGACGTCATGCTGATTTTTACGTCATTGAACTTACGTCAGTCGCTGAACAATCGACAGACTTCCACACTGGAGAGGAACTAACGACAGAACAACGTGACAATTTCCGGTCTTTACTCTTCGATAACTTCCCGGAGTTACTGCAACCTGTCGACTCTCCACCTGTAAGCCGACAGTGGGATCATCCCATTGAAACAATTGGCCCAATGCGACGTCAACGTCTGAACAGATTGTCACCCGCAGAGCGCGCTGAGCTTAATCGACAGCTCAAAGACGCAGTGGAAGCTGGTTTAGTACGACCCAGCTACAGTGAGTTCGGCTCGCCAATTCTTTTTGTGCGAAAAGCTGATGGCTCGCTACGTCTGTGCATTGACTATCGTGGTCTTAACGAGGTTACGCGTAAAGATGCTTACCCGCTACCGCGTGTGGACGATACTCTGGACGAACTTAAGGACGCGAATTTTTACACACACCTCGACCTCGCTTCTGGATTCTGGCAAGTTCGAGTGCGTGATCAGGACGTTCACAAGACGGCTTTTCAGACCCCTGATGGCTTAATGGAATGGGTCGCCATGCCATTTGGGCTGTGCAACGCACCAGCTACATTTCAGAGGATGATGAACGACATACTTCGCGACTTTTTACATAAGTTCGTGACAGTCTACCTGGATGACGTCTGTGTCTACAGTCGAACACTGGAAGAGCACCTGGAGCACCTACGCCTAGTGCTACAGAGATTCAAGGAGGAAGGGCTGCAATTACGCCTTAAGAAATCCTTTTTCGGATTGCAAGAAATGGAGTATCTGGGCTACACTGTGTCAGCCGGAAAAATTTCGGTTTCCACAAAGAAAGTCGAGGCCGTTGCAGATTGGCCAGTGCCCAAGACGCAGAAGGAGGTTCGCAGTTTCGTACAGTTCTGCAACTTCTATGCGAGATTCATACACCATTTTAGCGACCTTACGGCTCCATTGACGGACTTACTGCGGAAGTCCCAGCCACAGAAGGTTACGCTTACGCCTGCCTGTTTGGAAGCCTTCGAGACTCTCAAGTTACGGCTCATTTCCGCGCCATGCCTGATCCTTCCGGAGGTCGGCTCAGACGCGACGTTCACCGTGGCTACAGATGCTTCAATAGTGGGGATTGCAGCAGTCCTGTTGCAAGACCAAGGAGGCGGTCTTCAACCAGTCTCTTACTGGGCGCGTAAGCTGAATTCAGCTGAGCGTGGTAACACTTACTCTGCGTACGACTTAGAAGCTTTGGCCGTATGCGAAGCCGTCAAGCATTGGAGGTGCTATCTTGAAGGCTGTTCTAAGTTCCTTGTCGTAACAGACCACGACACACTGCGACATCTGCTCAGGCAACCGAACAACAGGCTGAACAAGCGGCAAGCAAGATACCTGCGGGATTTGCAACCGTTTGTGGGCTCGATGACACTTGCATATCGCAAGGGAGCTCTGAACGAAGCCGACCCGTTAAGCCGGCGTCCAGACTTCGTACCTCAGGCCACAGTACCCTTATTTTGGGATGGCGAGGTTCCGTCAGATCGAGAATTACGACGGAAGTCCCAGCTGCTGTTTGAAGACGCACAGTTAAATTCACTGACTGTTGACGCGTTGCAGCTGAGCCCTGAGTTCGCTGATCTCATTCGCGAGGGGTTCTCACAAGATTCGTTTTATGGGGACGATGGTGAGTGGACAAGAGACAGCCGGATAGAAGCCAGAGACGGATACTTTTGGCGCCTCAATCGCCTCTGTATTCCACAGAACTCTGAGCTCCGACTGAGATTGATCACAGAGCTGCACGAAAGTTCGTCAGCTGGTCACAGAGGAGTTGCTAACACTCTTGCTAAAGTACTCGACAGATTCTGGTGGAAACGAATCCGCCAAGACGTGAAAGATTTTTGTGAACGCTGCGTCGTGTGCCGACGAGCGAAGATTCGACCGCAGATGGCTGCGACTCTTTACCCATTACCTGTTCCACCCAGACCGTGGCACACAGTTGGTCTTGACTACCTGACACACTTGCCTGAGAGCAACGGCTTTAACAGTGTGCTGATTGTAGTAGACCATCTAACTCGAATGGCCCATTTTCTGCCATGTACAGAGTCGATTACTGCCGAAGAAACTGCCACTTTGTTTTTACAAGGAGTCTACCGCTTACATGGACTTCCCCGTGTGCTAATCAGCGACCGTGACCCAAAATTTGTCAGCGCTTTCTGGCAGACACTCTGGAGACGCCTTGGAACGCGTCTGAACATGTCTTCCAGCCGACACCCAGAAACAGACGGATTGACAGAGCGCGTGAACAGCACGTTTCAGCAGCTTCTTCGTTGCTTCTGTTGCTATGATGGCTCTGACTGGTCGACACTTTTACCGCAAGTGGAGTTTGCGTACAACGCTTCGCGTGCACTCGGAATTGAGCACACACCGTTCGAGGCTAACTTTGGTTTTTCTCCCGAGGAGCCTCCTGACCTGCTCTTCAGCATGCGACCGTCGATTCCAATTTCGCAAGACGCAACAGAACGGTTGAGATTGTTACAGGAAGTGCACACCCTGGTACGCTCTGTGTTACAGCTACATAAGGACGAGATACAAGCGCGCACAGAACCGTCTACAGCGCCACACTTTGCTAAAGGAGACAAGGTGTCAGTCGTCACAGCAAATCTTTTTCTGCGAGGACAACCGAACATGAAACTCAGAGACAGACAGCTCGGCCCTTTTTCAGTGGAAGAGCAGATTGGAAAACACAGTTACAGATTGAAACTACCAGCGACAGTACGCTTACATCCTGTGTTCCATGTTAACAACTTACGACCCTGCTCTACCGCTCCGCTACGACCAGCTGTCCCAGTAACTGTACCTGAAGGAGACGATGAGGAGTTTGACGTCTCGCACATCTCTGCTGTGTGCATCAAGTCGCTACCTGGACGACGAGGCAAATATTTGCTCTTCATGACTCACTTCAGTGATGACGACATTCCACCTGTCTGGCACCGTTTGAACGAGGTGCATCGAACAATTGCGTTACAATAATTCTTGGAGACGCCCCAATGGCGCAAGTTCGCCAAGACTCAGGCGTACATTGACTTCATGCACGCTTTCCCAGCGCGCATTCCTGAGTCCCAGTAACTGCTTCAGTAAGGGAGCCAAGAACCACGGAGGTCTGCCTCGCGGCGGCCTCAATGATCTGTCAAGAGGGGGAGGGTACGAGTGTGACGAGTACAGTCCTGCAACAGTACATTACAGGACATTGTACAGGTACTCGTTACGGATACCAAATCGTGCTTTTCCACAGGACGGACGTATACTCGTGGGTACGTCGCTACTGCAATATTGTAATGGTGCTGATGCTACAGTACGACCAGTACCTCCCGGTACGTACAGATATGCAAAATTAATCTAACTAGCCAGATGACGCGCCAGAACGAGCTCTTTAATGCAGAAGGAGCCGCGTCGTGAAACCCAATGCTAGGCAAGCCGCGTCTCGAGGACAGATGACGACGGTTGAGCAGCACTAACGCCTGACACGTAAGCGTAGCTTGCATGCGTAACTAGTCTGGGCTGAAACCTATTTAAGCCCAGTGCAGTAGAGGGAGGTGACAGAACCTTTTATCAATTCCTTTGTTCACTTACAACATCTACTGCCTAAGTACAGCAGTGAAACATCTCTCATCAATTGCCTCTCGACAACATCATTTGCAATCTTACGACAACAGAGCTAGACAGACTAGAACAGATTTGTGCTAGCGTTTAGCTTTCAGAGGCTAACCGCCACATACACCTAGTATTAGATAATACAGCCCGGATAAGCGCGGAGGCTCGCTCGCACTCTAAACAAGAGTGCTCGACGGACGCGCGAACGGTGAAAGGAGTGTACGATCGCTGCCTGATTTTCCAATAGGTACCCGGGTACCAGGACCGAAAGGTTTAGCAATCCCGCTGCTAGGCCGACTTTTTGTACACACAATTTTGCATACTAAAACAAGATGATGTTATTGGAAGGTCTAGTAGACTCGAGCTTACGGATAGGGGCTGGCAGGGGGTTTATTTGTCGAGTGACCTATATCGCTACCCGGTGGCAGGAGAGCGCGGGAGGGTGCATCTCGACTAGTTCTTTTCACTACCTAGCATGCGACTTGCACGAACACATGCAACGCCAATAAATATCAGCGGCCACTCTTATTTTCTCACTTTCATTTTCTGCATACCATGGACGGGTGTCGGTGGTGGCTGCGATGGCGAGCGGGTGTGTTGGCGGCCATCCCGTGGCCGGATTACAATGCGCTTGATGGACATCAGTATGCCAATATTGTTGCGGCGGGGGTTGCCTTCTTCTTCATTATACTTCTAGATTATCAACAATAATATTGACTTGTAACAACTATTTTGCGTAATTATGGTTCTAACTTGTGTCGGAGCATGCATCATGCCATCCTATTATTCATGTTTATCGTTTCGTTGCATTCGATTGGTATTGCAATGCACTTCATGTTGCTTGATTGTGATTCTGCTTATGATAATGTTGTCGCTATTGCATGTCCATGCTATTGATATTGTCATTGTAGCTTGCATGTGCTGCTACTCCATGTGATGCTTTGGTTTTGTTGTGTATGATGTTGATGCCGATACGGTTGTGTGTTGCTGCTTTTATTGCATATGGTTTCTCATGCTCCTGCCGGGTGTGTTGCATGTTGATGCCACTTTCGCTCGTGCCATTTCTGCAAATGTTGTTGCACATGATGCTACGGCTGCTTTTGCTGTGTCTACTTTAGGTGGTGCACTTGCTACGACTGTTGCTAATGTGATTGCCGCTGCTCATGTCGCAAATCGTGTTGTTGCTTGTTCACCACTTACGGCTAACACTGCAATTGCGTTGTTGTTCCATGCTGTTATTGTGTTCGTTCTTGCTGCTATGCCAAGCTACTGCCACAGTTTCTGCTAGTCGGTAAGTCAATGATATTCATGGTATTCACTTCTAGCTTCTCTTATGCTGCTGCGCTGCTTCGATTGCTACTAACGCTATTGTTGCAGTTCCTTTTGCTAATGTTTATGCTTGTGTTGTTACCGGTACCGTTTATATTGTGGTTGATGCTGCTTGTGCTCATGTTACCGCTAGCGCCGCCGGTGATGGTGGCAATGATTTTGGTAGTTTTAAAGTTACTTATTCGGCCGTTGTATTGCCATTACTGTCTTGCTGCTCTTGACATGGCTGTGTAATGCGCTATATTCGCTGTCGGGCAATGCGCTATTGGGCTGCCGCAACAATTGCTGGATGCTTAAATAAGACATGAAGACTATCGTGCCCTGTTTCAATGACGATGGATTACACAGTTCGGGCGGTCGGAAGAATGGTTACTGTTAGCACTAGCATCCCGTTGCATAGTGCTTATGTACAAGGTAGCTATTTATCATTCTAGTACTTAGTGTTATGCTATTAGCGGTACTCTATTCCCTATTTGTGGCGGTCGGCCGGCCCTTGCCGGTGCCTTCGCCGGCCGCCATCTCTCTCTTCTCACTTCTCTAGTCACCACAGCCGGCCCCCCTTGTGGGGCCGGCACGACCTCCGTGTAACTATCCGTTCCCAACTCTAACAGGTTATGGGCCCTCCACCAAGTTACACTAGAGAAGAGCGTGTGTAAAGCGCTCGGCGCCACGCTAGTCCTACCTACTCCCACGTAAAAAAAAGTAGAGCGTGTGTAAAGCGCTCGGCGCCACGCTAGTAATTCATCGTCCCACCGACCCCACGCTTCGCCTTCGAGCTGGTTGTCCGCGACTGTCCTACCATCTCCCACGTAAAAAGGAGAAGAGCGTGTGTAAAGCGCCCGGCGCCACGTTCGCCCCACCCAACTTTCAGTCTCACCTAGCCTTTCAGTACTTTAATTAGTACTGTTATTGTTTTTTCCCGAGGCAATGCCGCAACGCTCACCTTACTTAGCGAGGAGCTGAACTTTCCCACGGCGAGAAAGGGGGAGTCAACACGAGCGCCCGTCTATGTTTTTTGCGTGCCTACACGCTCCTAACGGCCTTGTTGGCTGTGCTTCTTCCTCGCCGGTCGCTCTCATGCGTCGGCTAATTCCCCCGTGGACAGTTTTTCCCGCTACATGTCAGAATAGTACATTACGCAGTACATTTGGAATTACTTCATATCGGCAACTCGCCGGTAGCGGCACGTTCTTGTGAGCGCATGTCGCTACACCTACCCGGCCGGAGACACACGCTACAAGCACTAAACCTTCGACCAAGATGGCACCTTCTTCAACGCAAGCTAGGACGACGTCAAGACCTCGGCTACCTTGAGGGGGGGTGCTAGCACTAGCATCCCGTTGCATAGTGCTTATGTACAAGGTAGCTATTTGTCATTCTAGTACTTAGTGTTATGCTATTAGCGGTACTCTATTCCCTATTTGTGGCGGTCGGCCGGCCCTTGCCGGTGCCTTCGCCGGCCGCCATCTCTCTCTTCTCACTTCTCTAGTCACCACAGCCGACCCCCCTTGTGGGGCCGGCACGACCTCCGTGTAACTATCCGTTCCCAACTCTAACACTTACAACAAGTATGTTGTGTGGTAGAGACGACATCATATTTACGGGCCGGAGGGCGACGCCGAAACCGATGAGATGTCTTGTTTCTACCTCTCTACGAACGTAGGATATCATCGACTTCCCTTTCCTTGATATTGATCATATTGCCCATAAGGACACTGGAACTTTATTAGCACGTCTCCGCTCGCTTGATAACATGCGGAGCGAATAGCGGTTATGGTTATGCGAGGTCGGATGTGGGTGAAATAATACAGTTCGGCAAGACTGCACTTTGGGTACGCCCCCCATTCGCCACGAATCGCGTTCCTTAATGATATATGTTCATCCTATCGTGGCAATTCTGACTCAAATTCACTTTGGGAGGGCATGTGGCTATTGTTCATCACACGTTGACATAGTCTGCACGCTTTTGTAGCTAGATGTGCAGGTGACATTCGGTACCGGCGGGTGCACAAGCTGAACTAGATGTTTATGGTATCTTGCATATATCACCGCGTGAAACAGATAAAGGCAAATTACACGTGCTTTAGGTCGTCAAATGTCGTTTTGAGTCTTGCTTCAGGGGATTACACTCATCAAGTCTAGTTTGAAATTTGAAGTTAGGTACGTGAAGGTGTCTTATTCAGCCGAATAAGGGGTCGGAAGATCGTTGTGACATCACAATGTTCAAACGCATGCGCGAGCTAGGCACGCCCCCTCCTTTGTCAACACATGCAAATAATTTTACGGGCTATCCACCACCAACTATATCACACCCCACGGCAACACACTTCACATCGACATTAACCGTGATACATTGCAAGGCGACACGCTTTCCCCCTTTACAATCACCCCCTTCCTTGATCCCTTCCTTAGATGACTTATTGTTTGTAATCGTGGCTACACCCTTGTTCCAACTCACGTCACCCCCCCCGACCACTTTCCTACGGAAGCTTACGCGAGACATGGCTTCGCGGGCGACCTGAGATTTGCGACATGCCCCATACGCAATATCGCCATACACCTCAAGAGGGCACTCTCTATTCAACGAATACACGAGGCTTGACGTCAATGCGAAGAAGTGTTGCCTGGCAGGGGCACTCTCGCTCATTGGCAACGCCATCTCTGAAAGCCACAAGGTAGTCCATAAACACCGCCTCGCACATCTTATCGTCAACGGGAATAAGGTCCCCACCCCACTGAAAACGACAAAGTGTTAGGAGTAGAACTCAACACCTCCCTATCGTTCACCGCACACTGCCGAGAATTGCGCCGACAATCCATGTTCCTCACCACCGCACTCCAACGCCCCCCCCTAACGCAATCACGTCGTGTACGCGCCATTTGAGGCCTCCTTCTCGGTAAACACTTCACCCTATCTCTCACTCTCCCCATTGACCCCCAACTACTCACCCTCGATGGCACAATCTGCCGTGCCCTACGGTCGGGAGCTGACTCAGTCCCCAACCTACCCCATATCGCTCCCCGCCGCCCTACCTCCGACTTAGGTCACGGCTTCCTCTCATTTACAGCCACCGCTGCACAGCAGCTCAATGCTCGGTACGTTAATGAAATGAACAACTTCCATGGCTACTGAGGCATCATGGCCCGCAACCGTGTACACTCAATCGTCAATCAATACAACCACTGGCATGTAGAGGCAAACATGACTACTGCAAACCGAGTCCCCACCCTCCGCAGTCTCGTTTTAGTCAAGCGTGACGCAAACACACACCTCCACGCCTTTCCCATATTGGAACTCACCAACCCAAATGCCACTACACTCCGTACTCACATCCAAGCACATGACAGCTTCCTCCGCTCCATACATCGGCAACAAAGCACCCCATCACTGATTTACTACACAACCAACAAACACCAAACAATATGACATCACCCTCCATACAACGTCTCACACCACTTTGGAAGCATGACATCACTGACATGTCGCAACTAGCCTTACGCGCCACTCACAGTACACTCACAGTAAAATCATACTCAAAGCCGCAGCCCACATTAATAAACTCGAGGGAGTAGGCAACAACATCTCCACTCCAATACACCTCCTCGACGCAGTTCTCACGGAACCAACCACATGCATACACAACTGCTTCCCCCCCATACCCCCGCAACCACCTTTCAACGCGCACATCACTACTCTCACACACCCCTCCCGGATCCTAATGATCACCCCACACATGCCACCTCCAAACCTCCACCCTCTTTCCATACATGAATCGCCGACGCATCACTCAACACTTAACCACCCAAGAAACAGCATGCATCGATACAACATACCTTACCACCAACGTCACGGGCTGCCCTCCTTGCGACGTCATAAACATACTTTCAAAACACAACGACTTAGCCACCCACCAAACTCAATATATGTGGTGGAATAGGCACCAAAATAACTCACCGAATGGAAAATACAACAACAAATAGAACAAGGATTCGAACCACTAACATGCAGACCTCTACCCAAAATGCGCCCCCCCCCCCCGACCCCAACATTTGCGTGTGTGTCACGAATAGCTTCTTGATGACATAATCCCATGCCACATATGAACTAACTTTGCTATCCACACCCATTGCGCTACTCGTATAACGCCCGGCAAAATGGACCTACCATTGGTGCCATCATGGAGGTTAACACAGCCTCCACTCCCTTAATACTATGCAATTTCGCCCAATGCTAGTAACTCCGGGACACCATTCTCACCACACCCACCGGCACTTACCAAATTCTAAATAGGTTTCACCCCAGGGCGCCCGCCGGCGGCGCAGCGGCGGCGGCCCCGGAGGGGGGTGCGCTCGCAGGCCCGTCGGCATCCCCTCACCTCCCCGTGGTGGGCGCTGGAAACCCCGTAGCCGTGCCACGCCTGGCACGGTAGGGGGCTAAGAGGGCCGACAGCTCGATCCGTGGGATCAGCAGCTGTCGGGAAAGCCCTGTACAGAGGGCTTTTGAAAAAATAATTTCTGTGCACTACCGGCGCCAAGATCTCCCGCTCGGCCCGTCCGATATGTTTTTTCGCGCACAGATACTCCTAGATACAGCCTTACTTTTAGGAGTGGGACCTGTACTACGGCAGCGTTTGATGGCGAGGAGGGTACGGCCGGATCAGCGGTGGGAGGCGGGTGTTGGAGCTGGTGGTGGCCAGCCGGGAAGCAGCGCCAGGAAAGGGCGCTCGCTAGCTATCGACCAGCCCTGTGCCGGTCGAACCTTACCGAGGGGTGAGGCGAGACTGTTGGAGTTTGGAAGTTATGGTTACACGGGTAGTCTAGCCGGCCCCGCTAGGGGGCCAGCAGTGGGGACAAAGGAAGTGAAAAGAGAGAGATGGCGGCCGGCAAAGGCACCGGCAGGGCCGGCCGACCGCCACTAACGGGGAAATAGAGAACCGCTATTAGTACAACACTAAGTACTAAGATAAGGACTAGCTACCTTGTACATAAGCACTAGGTAATGCAATGCTAGTTCTAACACTCCCCCTCAAGGTAGCTTAGGTCTTGTCGTCGCCCTTGCTTGTCTTCAAGGAAGGAGCCATCTTGGTCGTAGGCGTTGTTCGGGTAGCGGTATCTCAGGCCGGGTAGGTGACGCTACAGGTGCTCACAGGAACGGGATGCTACCGGCGAGTTGCCGACAATAAACTGGTCCAAATGTACTGCTTAATGTACTAGTCTGACATGTAGCGGGAAAACCGTCCACGGGCGAATTAGCTATCGCATGAGAGCGACCGGCGAGTGCGGGGAAAAGCCAACAGGGCTGCCACAAGCGTGTAGGCACTCGGAAATAATAGTCGGGCGCTATCGTGTCGACTCCCCCCCCTTCGCCGTGGGCAAGGTTAGAACCTCGCTTTGTCAGATGAGCGTTGCGGCGTTGCCTCGGGAAAAAACAAAAAACAGTACTATTTAAGGTACGCGCGGGCCGAATTTTCGCGAATCGGTTTGAATTTGATTTCGAAACCAGATCCGGTCGATAGCATCGGTGAGCTGTGAGCAGGGTGGTGTAGACAACCAACCTAGGGCGGCCATATGTGACCATGGGCGGCTGGTGTCGGTAGTGGTAGTTCAAGCGAGTATCTGGGTTGCACGCTCTTCTCCTTGGGTGGCGGAGGCGGTACTGCTAGCCTAGGGCGGCCACGGGGGACCTTGGGCGGCTAGCGTCGGTGTTGACTTCAGAGCGAGTATCTGGGTTGCACGCTCTTCTCCTACTTGGGGCTGCCGTATTTCGGAGGTCTGACTATCCCGGGTAACGTTGTGGGGGGCCCATAACCTGTTGAACGTGGTATGCACGGTTCGATAAGGAAGATACTATAACGTGATGGTTACAGGTACGCTACACGACCAGTCTTGGGTGGCGGCTGGTGTCGAGACAAGAGTGTGTATCAGCTGTCGCTGTCAGCTGTCTGTACGCTAGTTTGTGATATCGCGCTCAGACACTCTAGGTGATGTCCTGTACATAAGGACTTCTATCAGAGCATACATTAGCTTTCTGTAACTAATCCCGGGTCGGCGGGCATCAGGCCGTCTCTTTGTATACCGTCGTTAGGCACAGTTACCGCTAGTGGATTTTTTCCACTGTCCGGTTGGGTACTCGACCCTTTTACGATGGCGCCAAAGTCAAAGCCGGCACCTACCGCATCGGCCGCCGACTCGGGTGTCGACTCCGGCACGTGCGACACTCCGTTGCCCGACTCAGCCGGCGACAGCATTCGACTGGTGATGGAACAGCTACAGCTGCTCCACGCCAGAATGGACGACCAGGACCGGACGCAGTCGGAGCTTCTCCGTCGGGACGCACTGCGCGATCACCCGGTGCCTATCGACACGGCGCCGTTCCAACCTGTGCCCAACCAGTACCGGCCTGCTAGCGACCCCGTGCCTCCTCCGGTACACGAGTACCCACTCCACAGCAGCGCCAGCCGCAGGCCCACGATCGACCCGGAGTTCGTTGCGATGACAGCAGACTGGGCCACCAACTTCGACGGTGACTCTTTTTCCCGGTCTTTTCGCATGGACGCTCCGCTTATGCCGAGGACGGGTGAATTCAAGACCTGGAAGCGCGACTTCCTGTCGTTCCTTTCGATTAAGGGGGCTGCACTGATCCCTCAACTTGCTCTTTCCTCCTCTGGCGTGCCTCTGAATCCAGTCGCTCAGCGGTTCGCGCACGCGATGCTCGTTCAGTGCTGCCGCCAGAATAAGCCTGCTGCACAGGCCATCGCGGGGGTCCCCGCTGGACGACTCGACTGCGGGACAGCCGCATGGGAAGTGTTGTGCGAGAGACTGGACGCGCAGTCCATTTCACGCACGCTGTCGCTCCTGGACCGCATGATGGTTCGTCAGGCCTCTGGTCAATCAGTCTCGGCATACGTCCACGCTGTCAAGCAGTGCTTCGATGAGCTGAACGAGTGCCTGCAGCTGAAAGATGGCTCTGCAGCCATTCACCCCCACGTCCTCGCTCTGGTCATGATTCGCGGTCTGTCGAACGTTGGGCAGTATGGCCAAGCCAAACAGTGTGTGATTAATGCCTTTGACACCGACTTCATCCTGTCAGCCGACAAAGTGATGGGGAGCATTATCCACCAGGCCCAAAATCTTGATGCAGATGTCTCCAACAAGGGGGACACTGCTGATTCCGGGCCTGCGGTCAATGCCTTCCTTGCGGATCGCAAACGGCAGGGTGGCCGTGGCGGTGGGGGATGGACCGCGGACAAACAGAAGTCCAAGTTCGCAATGAAGTGCGGGGCCTGCGGAGACCCAAACCATGTCTGGTCGACCTGCAAAGCGCCGGACGCTGATGTCCTCCGCTGGACAGTGGCCAAGCGCAAACAGATTGCCGAGAGATACGCGGACCAGCCTCCCCCCACTGCACACCTCAGCCACCTTTCTGCTGCTGCAGCATCTGAGGGACATGCTCCCGCTGAGGACGCACTGGAATACGACATGCAAGACGAGTATGACGACACTGAGGTCAGTACGTCCTTTGCCTCAGTTGCATTCACGTCTGATGCATCTCGTGTTGCCGACCTGTCTGAGTACTGGGTAGTTGACTCTGCCTGCTCCGTTAACTTGACGTCATTTCGGTCGAATTTTTCGGAATTTCATCCATCCTCCCGCCGCAGCACAGTTGGTGGTGTCGGTGTCACGGTCCAGGGCAGTGGAAAAGTCCGCATCCCCATTTGCCTGACCTCCGGTCGAACAGTCTTTCGGCTCGCTCATGCCCTGTACACCCCTGACTTGTCCTCTCGATCAGCGCAACGTATCAGTCGTCTCCTGAGTGTCAGCTGGATGCAGCAACACTCAGGGTGTGCGTTTTCTTTCCCTACAGACACTGACTCTGGCACTGTGCGTGTGACCACAAGAATGGGGATGCTAATCCCGTCGGGGAACGGACTGTACCTCCTCCCGAGGTCGCATGCCTGTGCGGGGATGTCCTCGCCCACCGTAGACAGTCGTAGCCAGAACTCTGTCGCACTTGCTGCTGAGTGCGACGCTGCTTTGTGGCACAGTAGAATGGGGCACTTGAACATGCAGAGCCTGCATGCTCAGCATTCTCATAACACGGTGTCTGTACCGGTTATGCCTAGTTCTGTAAAAGATCTCGCCTGTGAGTCTTGCAATCTGAACAAAGCCACGTCTGCGCCAAAAAATCGCACAGCATCTCAAAAGCCAGCCGCCCCGCTTCAACACATGTCGTGTGATCTGTGGGGTCCTGTCAGTGTACCCTCCCCCTACGGCCTGCGGTATTGCCTGCTGGTCATCGACCACCACACTAACTTCATGTGGGTGCGGTTTCTGCAGTCTAAGGATGAGACGTGCGCGAAACTGGAGACCATCCTCCTGGACGCGCGGCATACTCATGCCCGTTATCACTCACACCTCCATGCATTTGCACCGTTTCTGAAATTCGACTCAGACTCGGTTTTCGAGGCCGCGAACACGCAGCTCATGTGCGCGAGATTGGGTTTCAGCACTCAATTCTCGGCGCCCTATGCACATCACATGCTTGGGAAAGCAGAACGCCCGTGGCGCACACTGCGTGACTGCGCGTCCTCAATGCTTCACGCCATGTCTGTGCCTAACAGCATGTGGTCATGCGCGATCAGCACTGTGGTCCACCTCCGTAACCGTACTTACAGTCGGGCTGTTGGCCCGTCTGGGGGGGTCCCTGTCACCATTCTCACAGGCGCAGTCCCTGACGCGTCAGTATTTCGCGTGTTCGGATGTGCAGCATTTGCCAAGGTACCTGATCACCTCAGACGGAAACTTGGCCTGAAAGCGTTCCGAGGTGTGCTAGTGGGGTACTCTCATAACTCCCCAGGGTATCGTATCTACAACCCCGCGACCAGGCGCATCACCACGTCTGTTCACGTCAAGTTTGAAGAGACTGTGCCCGGGTTTGGGACATCCCACCCTGTCGCCTCGTCGATTGATGTGTGTGCAGACACAGAGGCTCTCCCCATTTCCCCTGAAAGTCACCCACTCCCAGATCTGACCCTGGACACAGATGACACAGGGTGTGTGGAGGAGGTCGGCAGACCCGCTCGCCCTCGCGGACCGCCTACTCGCTATGGGGAGTATGTTGCCCATGTCTCTGCTGTGCCGCGCGTGTGTGTCACTGACTCGTGTGAGCACGACCTGTCCGACCACATGGACGACATTTTTCCACTCCCTGACTTCTCCATGATGACAGCTCAGCCACGTCACAGGTACTCTGAAGGACTTGTTAGTGATGTCGCTATGGTGTCCGCAAGCGTCTGTGTTGAGCCCACATCCTACAAGGATGCCTTGGTTAGTCCACAGTCCGCGGAATGGCAGACAGCCATGCAGGTGGAATTCAACTCTCTGACGTCCAACCAGACGTGGGATCTCGTTCCCCTGCCCGCTGGACGCCGCGTGGTCAACAGCATGTGGGTCTACAAGGCTAAAACAGACGCATCTGGTGCTGTTTCTCGATACAAGGCACGATTTGTCGCAAAAGGCTGCAGCCAGCGCGAGGGGATTGACTACTCGGAGACGTTCTCACCCGTCATCCGACTAGCTAGTCTCCGCGTCTTCTTCAGTATTGCCGCTGCTCGTGACCTCGACCTGGGCGGTCTCGACATCGACACGGCGTTTCTGTACGCACCCATTAAGGAGGATGTCTACATCAGACAGCCCCTGGGGTTCGATGACGGTACCACCAATGTCTGTCACCTCCGCCGGTGCCTATACGGCTTGAAGCAGTCCCCCAGGGAGTTTAACGAGCTGCTTCGCGACTGGCTAGTCTCTCAAGGCTGGCGCCAGCTGATCTCTGACCCATGCATCTACATCTTTGAGGCCGACGGCGTCTTCGCCATGATTGCCCTCTACGTGGATGACATTCATGTGGCGTGCAACAACACCGCCTGGCGGGTGGCCTTCACCGCGCTGGTGCGATCCCGATTTGACATCAAGGATCAGGGTGACCTGTCCGACATCATCGGCATGCACATCACCAGGGACAGAGCGGCGCGCACCATCAGCCTCGATCAAGGCAAATACGTGCGCGAACTGCTTGAAAAACATGACATGGTGGACTGCAAACCCTCGTGTCTCCCGATGGACCCCGGTTTTTTGGCTGCGCTCTCCAAGCAGACGGCTGTACCCCTCACAGGCGCGGACCGGGACGTTTACCCGAGTCTGCTCGGCAGTTTGCAATATGCCGCTGTATGCACTCGCCCGGACGTTTCGACCGCGCTCAGCATTCTGGGCTCTGCGCAAGCGAACCCTACTGTGGCCCACATGCAGGCCCTTAAGAAAGTGTTGCGCTATCTTAAAGGGTCTCCAGCCATGAGCCTGACGTTGGGGGGGGTGAGGACAACACTCTCCAACTTACAGGCTTCGCTGATGCAGACTGGGGCAATGACAGTGTGACACGCCGGTCACGATCGGGATTTGTTTTTACACTGGGCAGAGGTGCAGTCAGCTACAAGTCTAGAAAGCAGTCCTGCGTCGCACAGTCAACATGCGAGGCTGAGTACTACTCAGCAGCGGACGCGACTAAGGAGGCCATCCATATTCGACAGATGTTGTCGGAGATCTTCAGTCGACCTGTCAGCGGGACGACCACAATCTGGGAAGACAACCAGAGCTGCATCGCCTATTCGCAGAATGCACTGGTGAGCGAGAAGACCAAGCACATCGACCTGAAGTATCATTTCGTGAAGGACCACGTACAGCTGGGGACCGTCAAACTACGGTACCTACCCACCGGTGACATGGTCGCTGACATGCTGACCAAGCCACTACCTGGACCTGCACTCGTGAAACACAGGAGCGCCATTCTGGGGACATCTGGACCCATGCAGCGACACACTTTGTAGAAGGAATTCTGTAATCACTTCCATCTGGTCACAAGACACACCTTAGCTATCTTGAGGGGGAGTGTTGTAAGTAATTCCTAATGCAGATTAGTTACAGAAAGCTAATGTATGCTCTGATCGAAGTCCTTATGTACAGGACATCACCTAGAGTGTCTGAGCGCGATATCACAAACTAGCGTACAGACAGCTGACAGCGACAGCTGATACACACTCTTGTCTCGACACCAGCCGCCACCCAAGACTGGTCGTGTAGCGTACCTGTAACCATCACGTTACAGTATCTTCCTTATCGAACCGTGCATACCACGTTCAACAGAGACACGGCACAGGACGGTGGCTAGTCGCAGGCGGAGGAGCGGCTACATGAGGCGGCGGCGATCCTCAGGATCAGCCGCCGCCGAAAAGCCCTGTACGGAGGGCTTTTTTGGACACTAAAATAATGTCCGTACCCGGCGTCGCGCAAGTTGGGGAGCAGCACCAGGGTAGGGCGCTCACTAGCGCGCCGCTACGTCGTCCAGCGTCATCTCCCGGGGGGAGGAGTCAGCTGGGACGGCAAGGAGGACAGTCGCGACGGGAGGAGCGACACGATCTGGCGGCGACGACCCTTTGGGTCGGCGCCGCCGGAAAACCCGGCACGGAGGGTTTTGCTTAATTCCGGGCGCCCGCGGCTTGCCGGATCCGGCTACGGTGACCTGCCCCCCCCCCTCTTCGACACCCACTACCCCGACAGACCTTAATACTCCTAGGAGTCCTTGAGCGTGGGCCCGGGTGAGCGCGGAGGCCCCCGCTCAAGAACAGGCTGCTCGGTGGACGCGTGATCAGAGGGGGGAGGGTACGGCCACAGGCCGGAAAACCGACAGGTACCCGGGTACCAGACAGAGAAAAACCGGGGAAATGAGCGGGGAAAATTCAGGCGCGGAGGCAGGAGCGCTAGTTTTTTCTATGTCTGTGCGTCTCGGTCCCCCCCACCTGTCCTCGAGGTGATGGGGGACCTCGACACGGAGGACCGCCGCGTCGGTGGACGCGGCAAGACCTTGGGGCGGGGTTTACGGGATGGAGCGGCGGGATCGACGAGCGACCGCGCGAGGAGGGGTTTTTTGCCAGCCTTTCCCCTCCTACCTTCGGCAAGACCGAAGTCACGCGGGAGCTAGATTAGGTTGGCCCGTCGTCCCTCCCGAACGCCGACCGGCCTAGGCCGGTCGACACCCCGGTTCGGCGGGAGCGGGCCGTGCATCGTGAAGGTCGAGCAGCAGTTTAGTTTTGCATTTCTAGACAAGTGGATTTATTTTTAGATCTGTTTTTCTTGATTACAAAATTATTACGCTGTTACTGCTTAGGTGGGGGGACTGTGGCAATTACTGCGGTTGCTTACAGTTATATAACTCCCGAGGAACGTCGGCACACATTGCAGATAGGTGTGTCGATAAGAAATGTACCTGGTCGGAGAGACCCGGGCCCAACTTGCTAAATAAGTCATGTATGGCGGAAGTAGAGTGGCCCGTGAGACAGCAGCCGGTCCAGTTTGCCGGGTCATGTTGTAAACAATTTCAATTTCAATTTCACCCCAGCAACACATCCCAGCCTCCAACATCCCGGGCCACCACCATGGCGCATCTCGGCGGTCACCATTGACCACATCCCGTCAACCCCGATATAGATATGAAACCCACTTAGGTGGGTTATAGGAAGGATGGAATGGGTGCCTACAACCATCACCCTACTCTACCAAATGTACCGATCCTCTGCCTTACCACATGAAGGTTTATTACCACAATCTCCTTCGACTGCATCACCCACCTCTACCGTTTGTTCAGACCCGAACTCACTCACCTCACCTTCGAGGAAGAACTACATCTCCTCGTCACGCGCGTTGGCACAACTTCCGAAATCGATCATCCTATCACAACAAAGACTCAAGAAAAACATGTGGACCACATGGGAGGCTCTCATTGAGGCCCTATACACAGCCTTTGACACAAACATATAACTATACTCCGACCTCCTTGATGATTCCTTAGGCTCACACACCTATCACTCCCTTTACCCGGAAAATTTAGTCTTCTATCTCCTCTAGCGGTAGTAGTGCCACTTTCGCTTGGCAAGGGACCAACATTACAAATCCCGAATATGACCACACATGCATGCGAGGAGCTATGGAATGTGTCATAGCCAACGCTTACAGACTAGAGCCGCACACACGATGGGCCACAATACTTGTTCTCTCACATTGGCATCACACATCCTACCGATATGAAAAATCACTTCCCCATTCTACTCACACCTCCTCTATCACCTACAATCCGACCAAAAAAAATTCGACCCCCCCTAACCAACACACATGCATCCGTACCCCCACCCCCTTGGGCACTATATGGGGCGTAGATATATAGCCCGTTTACAACACCCTTGCCATGCCCTTCGTTCCCTCTCTCTCACAATACTCGAAACTCTACATCAAGTAATTGAACAACTATATGACACCTCCCTCCTCTTCCCCCCTAGTACATGCACCCATCCTCACCCCCCCGCACTTCTGAATATAACCTCCACAAGGCCGGCATGTACCACTCCCCATCTTCCAACGTACAGCCTCTCGTCTACGCAACCCCCTACCGCAGGAATTATCAATACCTTCCACTGCACTATGACCTTATTGCCTTCGATTGGACAACCTTTGTTTACATATACGGCTCCAAAAAAAGGGGGCTCCGCCCTCCCTAGGGGCCGCAGCCACTCACCCATCCTCTCACACCTCCCGCAAAGTCTTAGTCACCTCCACACCACCAACGCATACCATTAACATGACCAAACTTTTAGGAATGTGCCTCGGACTCAAACTAGGCCACCATGCCCTCATGTTTGACAACGCTTGCTCCCTTCGCATCGTCCATAAGTACTTCCACATTCCCCACACCAACAAGCCCACAAAGATATACTTCCCTCTATCATGTCAAGCCTCTAATCGAGCAAACCGCCGGCCTCACCACATACCTTGGCAAAATCAAGGCACACAACAATTCTATTGGTAATTCTAATAGAAGATGATCACTTAGCTAGCACAATTGTCGACCGCCACTCCCGTGATGCAATAGACTTCAAGTATGCCAATCCTCATCTGAGACACTAGACATGCCCATACACTAACGCCGCATGCAAGCACGGGTGATGTACTTGAAAAATAAGCAAATTAAAACCCACATGATTCAGGGTTTGATAAATTCTGCACGCTGTAAATGAGCAAGGGCGATTGGCTTTGGCGAGGATCGAGGTTCAACTTAGCCGTTTGAGACGCATCACATTGACGGCGGTGTTTGGAATGCTTGGGTATGTGCTTATGCCAACCAAACCCGCCCCACGCGCGGCACACGTCGGGAATTGAGCTTGTAAATCAGCATGAATGAAGACTTGGTAAACATATATTGATAAACTCCGTACATATCGCATCATGAGGCGAGCCGAATTCGACGGGTGTTGCTTGGCAGTGCCGCTCAACTTTGCCGGGATCTCGCGGGAATTATAGTAATTCATAGCAATTCTATTTGTGGGTTTGTAAAGCCGGGAGTGCATGTGTTTATGAGCATTGAAAAGGCGCGTCCAACGGTACCGTTTTCAAAAAGTTTTGAGCTAATTTGAGTAAGTTATGACCGTTTGAACATAGTAGCCGAACGTGGCGTGCCCTTCGGATGTGCGCAGAACGGTTGATCGCATTACGGATTGTGCGTATTAAGTAGTTTACATACGCAATTTCGTGCTTTTCTCCCACAACGGCATGCCCAACCTCTCTCCCCCTCCGTCGCCTATCCATCATATATGCCCAACCATCGCACAATCATTCGTATTGTTGCGCTTTGAGCCCGTTACTCTTTTCGTCTAAGTGGCACGGCGCATGTTTGAAAGAGCGTGTCGTACGGGTGCGGGCGCGAAACCCCAAGTACGCAAGCCCGCGGTAGTGCTCGAATTCGCCACCAGTATTTGTTGGCGCAATCCTATTTGGGCGTAGTCAATTCGGCGCCTTTGTCCATAATTTATAACGCAATGTCCAAGATTTATAAAAATTGTTAAAAACATAGACGCATGATTACATTTTCACAATCGAAGGTGTGAAATATTATTGCTCAGACTTTTGTGGAGGCGTAGTGTAGTCATCATTCAACTCCACGACCGTATTGTTCACGTGCTCGAAGGGTTCTTGCTTGAAGCGGGGGCTACTAAGGGCCGGGACTTGCGGTTGGAGGTCCGCAGTATTCGGTCGGGAGCTTCTCGAGATCGCCATGGGGATGTGGTTTGGTTGGACTTCATGGCTCCGCACCGTCATCTTGTTGTTGATGTGACGGTTGCAAGTGCTCGCACGAACACCAATGTTCCTCGTATAGGTGCTCGCCTCCCACTCCTTGGCAGCCTTGCATTGGGAGCTCAGCAAGGCAAACTTGATGTGGACCTCCGCACTTCCGCTTTGCTTGGCACGCCTTCGGTTCAGTCGGTCCATGACTACTATCCCTTCGCCATGGAGGATGGGGGCCGGTTGGCGCCGATGGCGGCTGAGTTGGTTGATCGCTTGGCTATTTTGGTGGCTGTTCGTCGCTTCCCTGGCATGGGTGCCGCTGACTCTCGTTCCTTGCGTTCTGACCGTTATGTCCGTATGCAACATTTTGTTCGTCGATCCACTTCTGTTCCGTTTCGGCGTTTTTTGGGGGATGTGCAACGTGAATTCATGCAACGTCTTTCTGCTACTCTTCATGGCACTCTGGGCTCCTATCTCCGCGACGCTTATCAGGAGGGCAGTGGTGATGCTGTGGCATGCCTTCCTGTTCCTCGTGCTTAGGTTTTTTCCTCTTTTCTTCTTTTTGCTTGGTGGCCTCCACTGCTTTTTCTTGTAAGAAATCGAAGTTCGTAGTGTAGTCATTCCTGTTTACTCATTCCTGTAGTAGTGATGCTCACAATCGGGTTTGAAACACTTGATTACAAGAAATAACTGTCGTCCCAGCCGCCGCCGCCAGCGCCGCCGCCTCTTTTCTGCGCGACCAAGCAAGAGGGGTTGGTGAGAAGGGTCGTGAGCTTGTTGGCAACGACTGCGCTCAGTTCTGTGCTCTGAGAAACACCCCGTGCTGGAGGAGTGTGAAATCCCTGTGCATCTTTTTACTGCAGAAATTGCATATTTTGCGCATACCATCGCATTCTGCTGCGGCAGCTTTAGCAGCTGCGTTTTGGGCGGCAGCCGATAGTCAGCTTTTGTCAGCAGCTGTTCGAAAAAAAAACTCGGCGGACACTGCCGAGGCCAAGCGACACCGTTAAGCAGAATGGCAGAACACGACCTCACGTCCCGTATGGGGAGGTATTTGGATCGGCACTTGGTGTTTCCGCTTCTGGAGTTTCTGCAGGAGAAGCAGCTGTACTCGGACGAGGAGATCCTGCAGGGGAAGATCGAGCTGCTACAGAAAACGAATATGGTCGATTTCGCGATGGACATTCACAAGAGCCTCTACAACACGGAAGAGGTGCCTCAGGTCCTGAAGGTAAGCACTTCACACCCCATGTGTTAAAGTCCTCAGCAGCGCATCGTCATTGCATAACTCGAAGTGCAGTATACCGCGCAAGTGGCGAGAATGAGTGGCGGAGAGTCTGTAGCACAAATATATACCTTGCGTGATCACGCGAGACGGGGCTGTGCACATGCGTGTGGCTGCGTGGGTTCTCACCGCTGCCTGGTTGATGTTTCTCAGGAGCGGCGTGGGGAGGTGGTTGCGACACTTAAGTCGTTGCAGGTATCCGCGAAGAGCGTGGTTCAGTTTCTTAGCGACCCGAACCTTGTGAAGCAGCTGCGCAGCGACAAGACTTTCAACCTGGCGATGCTTCAGGAAGAGTTTAACATTGGGACGGAGCAGATCGAGGCGCTGTACCACTTTGCAAAGTTTCAGTTTGATTGCGGAAACTACAGCGGCGCCAGCGAGTTTCTTTACCACTACCGCATGCTCTGCACTAACCCGCAGCGCAACATCAGCGCGCTATGGGGAAAGCTCGCGGCCGAGATCCTGCTGCAGAACTGGGATCAGGCGACAGAGGACCTAAACCGACTAAAGGAGAACATTGAGGCCTCCAACTACGAGGCGCCCGTGGTGCTCATGGTGCAGCGGACGTGGCTGATGCACTGGGCGCTCTTTATCTTTTTCAACCACGAAAACGGGCGCAACGCACTCGTGGACCTCTTCCTGCAGGAAGCTTACCTCAATGCCCTGCAGACTGACGCGCAGCACCTGCTCCGCTACCTGGCAGTCGCCGTTGTTATCAACAAGCGGAAACGTAGCATGCTGAAGGAGCTGATCAAGGTGAGGGCCCCTCATCACGCCCAATATTAACCGCATACTATGCAGACCCACACAGCAGCCAGGGCATCGTTGGGGGCTCATACTTTGTTTTGGTAGAGCATTTAGTCTCCATGCCGTGCATCTCTCAGCGCTCACCCTTCCTTTTACCACCGCAATGACTGCCACCGCAGGTCATCCAGCAGGAGTCTTACGAGTACAGCGACCCCGTTACCGACTTCCTGTCAAACCTGTTTGTAAAGTACGACTTTGATGGCGCGCAGCAGAGTCTGAAGGAGTGCGAGAAGCTCCTTGAGACTGACTTCTTCCTGGCTGCGTGCAAGGTGCGTTTGCGCCTGTGTATGTGTGTGTGTGTGGGGGGTGTATGTTTGTATTTGTTTTTGTGTCTGGGCGAGCGTTCGTATGAGTATTGTTGCATTTGTGTTTCCTGGTGCGTGGCTGTGTATGTTTTCTGGTCCGTGTGTGTGTGTGTGTGTGTGTGTGTGTGTGTGTGTGTGTGTATTTGGAGGGGGGTGGGGGGGGGGGAGGAGAAAGTTTGAAAATGTTTGCTCTCGGATGTAGTTGCGTGTTTGTCATTACATTTTTCTTTCCTGGCCCGTGGGAAAGGAGATGTGGATGTGTTTAGTGCGTGCGTGCGTGTGTGTGTGTGTGTGTGTGTGTGTGATCAGTGGCTGTCTTTATCGGTATGACATAGAGTGCCCTCTGATCAAACCCACTCATCTCCGCAATCGAATTACCACAGGAGGAATTCGTGGAGAACGCGAGGATGTTCATCTTCCAGGAGTTTTGCCGCATCCATCAGACCATCGACCTCAAAATGCTGTCCGAGAAGTTGGGGATGGACCTGCAGGCGGCGGAGCTGTGGATTGCCAACCTGATCCGCAACGCGCGCCTGAACGCAAAGATTGACAATCAAGCCGGCACGGTGGTGATGAAGCAGAGCTACTCCAGCCCTTACGACCAGGTGGTAGAGAAGATGAAGGGGCTGAGTAACCGCACTTTTGCACTGTCCAACACTCTGATTGGGACGGGCAAGGTGTGAGAAGCAGCATGCAGGTGATCAGTGTTTGGGTAGCCGGGCGTCCCTTCAAAGGGCGCACGCTTTTCGACTTACAACATAATATAGATGGCCATGGACTCCATGCTGTGCTTATGGCGGCAAGGATGGGTCTGCTTGTGCTTGAGCGGCTGCTCTGCGGGTTCCCTGGTTGTGGTGGCCGGTGGCGCTGCGAGTGTTTGTCTTGCGTCGCGTATTTTGACAGCAAGCTTAGTGTCCTTAGAACGAAATGCATGAGCAGCATGAAAGCTTGCCTGCGCATCTCCGAGCGTACGTCATATGTAAGACCCTTTTCACGAGAGCTCTTCGTGCGTACGGGTGGGTTGTGTTTGAAAGCGAACTCCCTCCCCCGGCTCCTTGCGCTGAGGTGTGCTTGCCTTGAGCAACACACTCACAACACTTATGTTTATCTTTTCTGGCACTTGCATGTCTTATTCGGGAATGTCTGTGACGTATGCGGCGTTCCGAGTTATGAAACTGGCATGCAGGTGAACTATTGTTCGGTGGCATGCAACACGCATTCATTATTTGAGGTGGCGGGTGTGTTTTCCTTACAATGATGTCGATCCGGAATCGCTTGATGTGGACATCGCTCAATGCAGCCCTGTCTTTCTTATGTACACGACAGGACGGATGTTGAGAATCCTTTACTGCGTATGAGAGGGATGGTGCTTGGAGTTTCGGTGTGGGATAATATAGGGTGAGGCTGATTTGGTAGAGGGTTGACTTCCATCTAAATCATGGAAAAGTTTGGGCACCTCGGACTGGATTCCTACAAACGCGCGCGCGCGTGGCAGTTTGCCGTCTTGTAGACCGATAACACAAATCAACTATTGTTGCTGCACGAGGGAGTGAAGATGGAAGTATTGAAGATGTTTTACTGTATAGCATTAATAACGATATAATGCAATCAAAAAGATATGGTGTCTGTCATCTCCCTCCACTGCACTAGGATTAGATAAGTGTATCCTAGCTAGCTCCATCTAATCTCGCGGCTTACGAGTTAGGGCTCTCGTAATACCGATCTCAGATGACAAGCGACGTAGCTTGTCTGCCTCGAGAAATAATACAAAATCGCCGTGTATCATGTTACATTAATACATGTGCGTAGTGTACGTACATGGAGGTATTGGTAGCACAATATTGGACAATGTTAACGAGTCGTTGTAGTGGCGACGTAACCGCGGCGCGTCCTTCCAATCACTCCAATGGAAAAGTACCTATCAAATTGGTATCGAGTACATACGCAATGTCATGTAATATATTCTTACATGACAATACTCGTCACACGCGCGCCTTATTAGGGCGACACGACTAGCGATGTAGACTTTAGGGATGAGAAGCACACAACGACCACCTTACACAACTTCCCAAAGTAGGTAAGAACCAAGGGGGCGGTGGATGGTAATTGTGCACGTTGTTGGACCTTAGGGTAGACACCACTTTTACAGGGGCGAAAGGAATTACAAATATTACATTGCAAAACACACGTACATCTTCGTAAGAGCATATATATAAGGCTCATGAGGGTACGAAATACATGTGGACCCATGTGAAGGGACGATGGGCAGCCGCTAGAATCGCATATTGTTGGTTTTCAACCGGACGCAATTGACTGTTTTAGTAGTCGGTTGTGCACCTCTTGATGTTTGTGTATTCTTTTTGTACCCGAGATTTTTTTATTAAAAAAATCTGCAAGGATTATTGGGCTTTTACATACACTCATTCAAAACAATCTCCAACGTTCTAAACTATCCGTGGCTCGTTAATGAAAATATAGCGCGCTAAGACGGTCCTTGACGCTTCGCGCTGCAACACATTGCGATTGTTGAAGTGATGAAGACGTGTTGTTGGGAAGCAGACACACGGAAAGCGGAGTCGTTCGTCAAGCTATGTCGTTCGGGGCGCCCATTGACAATGTAGCGGCGGTAGCCCCGGAGGTGGTGCGTTCGCAAGCTTTTTGGCACCACCACATTCTCGTTGTGAGAGTTGGCAATGGGCACCTATGTACCTGAGAGAAACTAACCGCGGAAGAGGAGCAAGCGGGGTCAACCAACAACTATGACCCGCGCGACTATACCTCCCATCGGGAGAGCCATAATATGGGGCGATTAATGACCCTCTTTCGTGCACAAACATGTATGGCAATTTGTCTGCCAAGAGCTAATTGTTGACTCAAAAAAATTGTTCTTGCTTGCTGCTGCTATTGCAGGTGGAAGTGCATATGGAGAGAGATGGAAGAAGTCTGACTGTATGTGTTTAACAATAATATATTTCAATTAAACAAAGGATTTGATTGAAGGTTTTGACACTAGGCTTAGGTAGCTCCAACCTAGCTAATTTGCACTTGTTCTCGCATGGATGGTCCTCGTGACAGGCGCTAGGGCTCTCGTAACGGTTTGAATCGGACCAACTACGCGGCTCGTTTGTCTCGGGAAATGAGACTAGCGCGTCATGTTGCTAGTTAACGTAAGTTTGCGTACATGTACGTATATGGAGGTATTGGTAGTACAGTACAGAATAATGCCTCGAGCTAAATTCCAGTGGTGACGTGACCGTGTCGTACGTCCTTCCATGTAAAAGTACGGATCAATTAACAACGAGTACTTGTACGAGTCATGTAATGTACTATTACATGACAGTACTCATCACAAATGGCGCAGTGGAGCAAGATCTTTCACCAAGCCCGGCCCATATGCCACTTTATGGTCTATTATACTCCACTACTCCCGGATGAGGAGGCTGTGGTATGATTGGCGCGCGCACCCATTGCAAGGTGGCTAGGTGGACATGGGAATGAGGTTCTACGGCTGGAGGGTTGCGGTATAGCCGGCCACAAAAATCCGGGCATCATCTAGTGCCATGGGAGGTCCCCCATTGCCAATTTCAAGGCGCCGCCCTAGTACTCGTACAAGCTCGAGGAAAGGAGCGCTAAAAAGGCCAAAGCAACGAGCAACCGCGGCAAAAGGAACGGATCCGGTATGGTGGCGGTGAACCTTAGGATCCGCCGTCGTGGAAAAGGAATGTACGCAGGGTTTGCTTTAAAATACCATGCCCATCACTCATCGGGTCATGGTTGAGATCGATGGACAACGTCGTCCCTCTCCCCGTTGGTACTTGCATCGATTGAAGACTCGTTGATATTCTTGTCCGAGGCGGGATACCGTCGACAAGTCCCCTCACGTAGCCCCCCCCGCCCCTCTTTGTCTCCCCTTCTTTACGTATGGAGAATACAAACGTTGCGTAAGGAACTAATCTTCATTTACCCAAATTGACACCCCCATTGAATGAGGACCAAAGGGCAGCCGGCAACATGACATGCATCGCTATGTGGTTCAGTCAGCGTAGGCAAGTGAGACCAGAGTTCGGCATACCTCCCACTATCTGGGTACCGCGGGGACGTTTTGCATGGAGCGTGACGCACGGGGAGGTACGGGGGGGGGGGGGGGGGGGGGGGGGGGGGGATGCTAGGGCAGATTGGGAATATGTATTAGGCAGAGCGAAGTCGTCGAGTTTAGAGGCGGGGTCGTGGTTTGTACTTGTTAGAGCCCACCACATCTAGCGGCGGAGCGACGAAAGCGCGCTCTCGGCCCCTTTCCTCTCCTTCATGAGGCCTTGTGATGACCCATACCGAAAGAAGTCACCAACGAATTACGGCAATGATTAGAATGTATGTGACGTGCTTACAAAAGTACGTCGATCATAATGCGAATCGCGTGGGGAAGGTGCATCCCTTGCGAGCCCGATATACAAGCGCTTCGGAAATATCTAGCAGAGGGCGGGTAATAAGGGACAACGCGGGAGGTAGTGCTTGAAATACCAAATGGTAGGGGCGTCGCTACATCTCACCCCATATGGAAGGAAACCTAAGCTATATATGTACCGTTGGTGCGATGACCTCGACACAAGAGGTGCATGCACGTAGGGGTGGTAGAGATGTCAAGGAAGATGCATGTGCGTACGGGAGGTGGAGGTCAACTAGCCCCTCCACCCCCCTCCCCCGCCGCCGCCCACCCCACAACGGAGTTTCTAGAGACGCACACGAGCTTATTATAAGCTAGGCTAGCAATGAAAATGAGCTATATACGTCCTTAGGTGTTTGGTGTTAACACACCTTTAAGAGGTTAACTTAATCCACCGCTCACGGCTACAACTCCCACCCGCTGATGACTCACCTCGGCTTGCCGGCACCTTGGAGCGGTGTTATAACGCCATGTACTTTGGATATCTAGTTAAGGGTATATTCACATTTTTAAAGAAAATGGTACTAGCGCAACTTGAATATCATTGTGATTTTTCGGTATTGTTTCCATTAATTGAAAATATGGGGGCTATATTTCTTATCATGGACTATAGTCATTAATATGCATTTCGCACTTGCTATTTTTTATTTACATCTTAAATATTAGGGGTGTCTAGGAATTTGACGTTATAATGCTCTTTCATGTCACTTTGATCTCTAGTTGGAAATGCAAAATATAGTGATAGTGATGGAATGTGTAGATGAAATAGTATCCCTTGCAAAGAGGGCTGTGCCGATGGTGTAACATGCCTTCATGTTCCTCGGACTTAGGCCTATGGGATTTCCCCCTCTTTTTCCCTTTTGATTGGCGGTTTCCATTCTTTTTCTTGTAAGAATTTTCACATCAATAGTATTATTATGTGTTACGAATCAACACGAGTGAGGGTTTATGGTCACAATGTTACATTACATAGATCTAAATTAGACGGGAGTTAAATTCGCACGCATTGTCATGATGCTTCGCAAGTATGATCATCCACCCTAGTTTGTACATGCGTTGCCTTAGTAAACTCACCGCTATATGTAAATCTCCGCACACGGCGTTATTCTAACTTCTACATTTTGCGCCAGCACAACTCTCGCAAACGGCAACTTGTAGTCTAGCTTGGTGTACCCGATCTCTTCTAGTTCGTATCTACCCAACGGGGTTTTAAGATTACATACGACACAAATATGACATACTTTTTGTCTGGCCATTTGTGTAATGTTGTCGACGTCCCGGAAGTCGAGTCGTCCGTCTTTGCTGAAGTTGCACAATTAGTATTGTTAGAACAACAGCTTTGGCATCGCCACCTGTTGTAATCAATACTTACTGGTTATTAGTTGTCAGACAGCTAATGTAAGCTAGTCTAGATGTATTTAGTACATGCCCTGACCAGGCACAACTGTACGCTAGACATTGGTCCAATGTGTCGATACGGAGCTGTCGCAAGACTTCAGCTCCTCACTTTCTTTGTCCCGACACCACGCCTCATGTTGGTTGTCAGTGGGACTATCCCTTAGTGTGACTGTGATTGTAACTGAGTATACTCTAGTTACCTTCCATACTCAACGTGTTTGCACAGTTCTACATGTTATGGGCCCCAGTTCAAGTAAATCACACGCGACCACTTTTTCGGAGAGCTGCGATCTCCGACACTCTTCCGGAAGGCAACGCCCTTATTGCTAGTTTTTTAATTTAGTACTTAATCCCTGTATTCGGTGTAAAACCCGCCAATACTCACCTACTACTTCTCCCGGTAAGCACCACCTAAGCCGACAGCTCGAGGACGTCGAACATCCACCCACACATAGCGCACTCGCTTGGTGTGGACATGGTGTATACATGCCCAAGCTGGAGTCGGGGGGGGGGGGGGGGGGGGGGGCGCAATCCGCAATGGAGGGTGAATACGCATAAACAGGGTGCACGACAGCTTTAGAACCGCGCGAATTAGTCTCGGCCGGCCCGAACGCTTCGCCATCATGTAGTTGTCTTTGGTTGTTACTTGTGTCCCACACTGGGTGGAGGATACGGAAAAGATACTTTGAGACGCCCCGGGGCATCATGCCAAGGGGCCGTCGGGCATCATGCCGTCTCTCTGGAATTCACCGTGAGACACAAGTTCAGCTAGTGGACTTTTCCACTGCCTTGACGCCAGTAGCTCGTCATGCCCGTCAAACAGAAGAACCCGGGAAAGGCCTCGCAGCCTCCATCATTAGGGGTCGACGAGGAGCTCTAGAGACACTCCCTCGCCTCCCCCTAACTCAACTCCTATGGACGCGCTCATGGAACAATTGGCCATCATTACGAGTCGGCAGGATGCACAGGCTGCCGACACTCGTCAGCTCATGCAACGTGACGCGCTGCGCAATCATCTTGCGCCCATTGCTGTCGACCAGCCGTTCCTGCCTCCAACACTTCCTCTTGCTCCACCAATGTTCCCGCATGGCCCACCCAGACACCCTTCCGTGTATGCACCTCCTGCTGGACCAGCCGCACGTGGAGGTCGCCGCCCTACCATCGACCCAGGTGTCGTTAATCGCGCAGCTGGTGAGACAGCTGATTTCGACAGGGACGCCATCAACATGTCTATGAAAATGGATGTTCATGTGATGGGTCCAAACACAAAGTTCCGTCACTGGAAGAACCGGTTTCTCGACTTCCTGTCGCTGAAAGCCACCTACCTGATCCCCCAACTGGCACTGCGAGAATCTGGCGCGTACCTTGACGAGAATGCGCAAAGTTGTGCGTTTGCACTTCTCCGCAACGATGTCGGCGACAACAGACGCGCGGACCAAGCAGTCCGGTGCATCACTGCAGCTCGAGCCGACTGTGGTGTTGCTGCCTGGGAGATCCTGTGCGAGCGCTTGGATGCCCGGTCGTTTGCGCGCTCACTTGCGCTGCTTGACAACATCATGCTGCGCCAGCGCCCCGGACAGATAGTCACCGAGTACGTGCACTTCATGCGGCAGTCGTTCGACGACTACAACGAGACGTGCCAAATGATTGAAGGCTCTGCGGCCATCCACCCGCACAACATGGGTCTCCTCATGCTCTAGGGCATCTCTAGGTCAGGCCAATATGGACAAGCCAAGCAGTCCGCTATAAACGCATTTGACACGGACTACCTCATGTAAGCTGACGAGATCATGGCCAACATACTGCATCTGGCTCAAAACATGGAGGAGGAACTTCCTCCCTCTGTCGACCCTGCCAGCAACCCTCCTACCCCAACTCCTCCAACCCATGCATTCGTGGCACTTGGACGCAATTCCTCCGGGGGGCGCTACAGTGCCCGTGGCGGTAGGGGTGGTCGAGGCCCTTTACCGAACAAGTGCAGCGGCTGCGGTGGACTCGACCACATCATGTCCTCCTGCAAGGCCTCAGATGACGCTCTAATGAAGTGGACTCTGGCCAAGCGCAAGATGATAGTATAAGTATGGCACCCCGAGCGGACAGACGTCCCACAACGCCCTCCTGAGCGATATGCATCAGTGAGACACAGACGGCGATGCCCCCGGTGCCGGCCCTTCGGAGATGGAATGCACCGACGAATACGACGACACCGAGGTTGGTTCCACGTTCAGCTCTATTGCGTTCTCTGCATCCACACCCCCGGGACGTGATCTCTTGGATTTTTTGGTGGTAGACTCAGCCTCCCCATCAATCTCACTGCATTTCGCAGTGATTTCGTGTCCTTCGACCCCCCGTCGGGCAACTCCCGTGTGGGTGGTGTTGGAGTTGACGTACTTGGGAGCGGCAACGTTGAGATTAACATCCCACTTGTCTTTGGGCAGGTTATATGTCGCACATTCAGGCACTATCTACTCCTGACATGTCAACGCGATCTGCACAACACATTGGCCGTCTCCTTAGTGTGAGCTGGATGCACTCCCACATTGGTTGTGAATTCCTCTTCCCAACTGACACATGTGTTGGATTGTTGATGGTCTCCACATGAATGGGCGTGTTGAAGCCGTCGGGAAATGGCCTCTATCTTTTGCAACACTCGACAACATCTGGGAGGCTGCCCTCCATAGCCGGCGAGCCTTTGATAGACAGTGACGTCGCTATAACTGCTCAGTGCGACTTTGGCACTCAGTGTACTTTGGCACAGACGGTTTGGACATCTAAACATGCAGAGCCTACACGCTCAGCATGCTAACGGTGTCCCTACTTCTCCCGCACTCCCAAGCTATGTAAAGAATGTCTTTTGTGACTCATGTCTCTTGAACAAGGCCAGTGCCGCACCACGCAATAAGCTAGCATGCTCGAAACCACCTCGCCCCCTTATGAACATAACGTCGGACATTTGGGGACATGTCAATGTGCCATCACCTCACGGGTTGCGCTATTGTCTGCTCGTGATTGACCACCACACGAGTTACATGTGGATCAGATTCCTTAAGTCGAAGGACGACACTTGCAGCGAGTTGGAATCTATCCTCCTTGAAGTACGTCATGTGCACGCCCGGTATCACTTTGCGGAGGGCGCGTTCGCACATGTCCTTAAATTTGACTTACACTCGGTCTTTGAGGCTGCTGCGACGCGTCAAATGTGCGGTCGTTTGGGAGTTGGAATCCAATTCTCTGCACCATACGCTCATCACATGCTTGGTAAAGCGGAGCGTCCCTTGCGCACTATTCGAGACAACGCGTCTGCCATGATGCACAACATGTGAGTTCCGAATTCTATGTGGTCCTGCGCGGTCAGTACATTAGCTTTTCTCCGCAATCGCACTTTCAGTCGTGCAGTTGGACTTCTTGCGGTGTGCCTCTGACTCTCCTCACTTAGGTCGAGCCTGTCGCATCCAAATTCCGTGTGTTCGGCTGCGCAGTCTTCGCTAAGGTCCCCGATAAGCTGCGCCGCAAGCTCGGCGAAAAGGTATTCCGTGGTGTGATGGTTGGCTACCCCCCGGACGCCCCAGGTTACCGTGTGTACAATCCGGTTACACGGCGCATCACTACCTCCGTGCACGTCATGTTCAAGGAGACGGTACCCGGCTTCCTGCCCTCTCCTGACACTAGCTCCCTAATCTTTGATGAGACGGAGACAGTCACCGGTGACGCCACTTTCCCATCCTCACATTCTATTTCGCTTGACCTCGTGGACAATGACGACGGACCTCCCTTGCATGAGGACACTCGCCAATCCCGCATTCGCTCACACCCTATCTGGTTTGGTGAGTACGTTGCCCATCTTTCAGTCTTTCCGCCGGTCTACGTCACTGCGTGATGTGACCCAGAGCAAGGTGTTGCCAAAGGAGACATCCTCGAACAGCCCAACTTGGCTTTCACAGTTGCTGCCCCTCCTCGTCAACATGTTGGCACTGATGTTGCCCTCTTCTCCGCTCGGGATTGCGTTGAACCTGCCTCGTACCGTGCCGCTCTCTCCGGCGATCAGTCCGCTGAATGGCATGTGGCCATGCAACAGGAGTATGACTCCCTCATGTCCAGCGGCACATAGGAACTCGTTGACCCCCCGGCGGGTCGTGCAGTCGTAAACAACACGTGGATCTATAAGATCAAGTCCGACCTTGCCGGAGATGTCTCTCGTAAAAAAGCCCGGTTTGTCGCCAAGGGATGCAGCCAGCGCGCATGCCCTGACTAAACATAGACCTTCTCGCTAGTCATGAGAATGGCTAGCCTGCGCGTGTTTCTCACCATTTCCGCCGCCATGAACATCGAGCTCTGCCAGTTGGACATTGATACGGCATTCCTCTATGCACCTATAAAGGAAGATGTCTACATCCGGCAGCCATTGGGCTTCACCGACGGGTTTGCCAAGGTCTATCACCTCAAACGGTGCTTTATACGGTCTGAAACCATCCCCCCGCGAGTCCAACACTCTCTTGCGGGACTGGCTGGTCGAACAAGGGTGGAAGCAGTGCATGTCTAACCCGTGCATCTACACCTTCCGCACCGGCGACGTCTTCGCTATGATCGCACTTTATGTAGATGACATCCTAGCCGCGTGCAATGATACAACATGGATGCATGCCTTCAAGGCAACCCTTGGCGCAAGGTTTAAGATTAAAGACCTTTGTGACCTCTCTCAACTGTTGGGCATGCACATCTCGCGTGACATGTCTACACGTACTATTTCCATGGACTAGTCCAAATACGTGAAGGACATCCAGATCAAGCACAACATGTCTGACTTCAGACCCTCGTCCCTACCGATGGAGGCTTCCTCTCATGCCTCGCGCACATGGATTCCCCACTCCTCACAGGAGTGGCCAAAGACGTCTATCCGAGCTTCCTTGGTAGCCTACAATACGCTGCAGTTTGCACGCGCCCTAACGTCTCTACTGCGTTGGGCATATTCGGTTGTGCTCAAGCTAATCCGACCGAGGCCCACCTCCAAGCTCTTAAGAAGGTCGTGCGATACCTTAAGGGCACACTGGAATTGCGCCTGACGTTGGGGGGGGGGGAGCGACCACAGCCTCCAACTCACAGGCTTCGCTGATGCGGACTGGGCGAATGACAGTCGACAACGCAAGTCACGCTCCGCTTACCTGTTTACCTTGGGCAGAGGTCCCGTCAGCTAAAGTCAAAGCAACAAACATGTGTCGCGTTGTCCACGTGTGAAGCTGAGTATTACTCAGCAGCAGACGCCACCAAGGAGGGCTTACACCTCCGCCAACTCATGGGGGAGATCTTCGACGAGCCCATCAACGGTACAACTACCATCTAGGAAGACAACCACAGCGCGATTGCATACTCTCAGAACGCACTGGTTAGTGAGACGACCAAGCACATCGACCTAAAGTGGCACTTCCTCAAGGACCACGTGGAACAGGGAACTGTTAGGCTGCGGTACCTGCCTACATACCAGATGGTAGTAGATATGTTCACTCAGCCCTTGCCTGGACCTGCACTCGAACAGCACCAAAGTGCCATCTTGGGAGGAGCGGACCCAATGCAGTGCTTCATCCCGTAGCTATCTTCAAGGGGAGTGTTGTAACCAATACTTATTGGTTATTAATTGTGAGACAGCTACTAGAGCTAGTCTAGATGTATTTAGTACATGCCCTGACCATGCACAAGACATTGGTCTAGTGTGTCGATACGGAGCTTTCGCAAGACTTCAGCTCCTCATTCCTCACTTCCTTTGACCCGACACCACGCCTCAGGCTGGTTGTTAGTGTGACTGTCCCTTAGTCTGACTGAGAGAGTAAGTGAGTATACTCTATTTACCTTCCATACTGAACGTGTTTGCACATTTCTACACCACCCAAACCATCTCAAGTCAAACATCAACTCCCACCATAACAATCTTGAGCCTACAACCGAGGGTGCCGGCTCGGGTGGTATCGACACGGACGCTCTCTGTCATTTTCTGCTACTCTACCCGACAAAGCGTTCCTCGATCCACGCGATTGGATAGACAACTTACACACGGCATACTCAGACTCTCTACCGCCGTTTAAAGTCACCCGCTCGTGTATGTGGCGACCACGCTAGGATGAAGGCGACAAGTTTCTAACCGAGGAACGGCGTAATACCTCTCCCGAAATATATCTTACCACGCCGTCATTAACACGGCATTCAAGACAAATATGGATGACGCGATTCGTCCGAAAAACCTATTCCTAAGAAGCCCAAGCAAACACATGGGGTCTATTCGACGCGACCGCGAAGACACATAGGGCATGCCACAACGCCTCGAGGAAAGGCTTACTTGCCTCTGGCGCTTCAAGTGCAAAAAGCTCCTCACCGTCGAAGAGCGCGTCGCCGAATGACTCGTCTACTCCCGCTTCTCTGACACTCAGGTCGGCGAACGCAGCGGCAATGGAGTCGATGGACTCCTCTCCGCTCTCGAGGACAAGCGCCTCGGAGTCAGCATACACGCCGCAGTACGTGCGCAAGCATCAGTTCAGTTCGAAGAACACTCAAAAGGAGGAGGCAACCCCAACCTAGGCGTCACCACACACGGGTGACACGGCCGGAGGTAAGCCAAAGAAGAAGGGGAAGGCAGCCGACAAGGGAAAAGCGGATACCAAACAAGACAAGCTCAAGCCCCGCCCACACCCAAAAGCCGATGTCAAACACGAGACAGATGAATGACGGGGTGAACCACCGGGCCGGTTGCTACAAACCCGACTCCGCCTACATGTGTCATCGCGTGCCGCGAAGTTGGAAAGAGTGGGAGAATGTCGGTGCAAGTCCTACTATGGATCCGGGAGGGGTTATATATTCCCTTTTGACACAACCGACCCCCCCCTCCCCCCCCCCCCCCCCCCCCCCCCACCAGTCAGCCAAGGTGTGTCACTATTTGACGCCACACCAGAGCAAGTCGCGTTTGTCGACGCGGAACTACTTAGCCAAATTCGTCCAGCGCTCTACCAACAACATATTCGTTTCGTTGCTATTCCTAGTCCCTAGACCCAGCAAAAACGAGTGGACACTAATCTGCGATTTACGACACCTAACAAAACGTGTAAAGATGGAGACCTTACTAGGCGTTCAAGCGATACCTCACAAAACGCATCACGTAGAAGGAATTACAATCCGCAAAACTGGCAGTTCAAACATTTCTACCACAACGAGGAGGCCATATTGTACTATTTCACGAGGACAACAAAGCTGTCCACTGTATTTTGGCCGGTCCGACGCCACACTCACCGAGTATGATGACCGAACTACAAAAAACGTGGCACTTGCTTGGCGAAATCGGAATCATCATTAGAGCCCGCTACATCCATTTCCCGGCCAACGTCTAGGCCGACCGTCTAAGCAAACAACTCGAATACGACGATTGGCAGCTCGACCCACTTCTATTGGCATACTTCAACTCACGCTTCGGCCTCCACAGTATCGATAAATTCGCGACTTCGCTCAGCAAACTTCTTCCCCGCTATACGTCAAAATGGCTAGACCCTACCTGCGAGGCGATCGACGCTCTACACCTCCGAGAGACCGAGACCTACAATGGACCGCCGAGGACAACTGGTGCAACCCCCGTGGTCCTTAGTACTACCCAATTTCGTCCTCAATTTGAGACAAAGCGGATTAAGGGCTACACTGACCGCTCCACAATGGACATGCACGATATGGAACCAGACACTTACCGAGATGGCCGTGGAGCAACTCGTCACCTCTCCCCGCGACAATATGTTCAGCCCATGACGACGAGCCATGCGAGGTGTGCTAGGCAAGCCTCAATGGTTCATCACTATATTCCACGCTCCCTACTTGCCTATATCTACTTCCCACGTGGAGCCGTCAACGCCACGCTGACTGCGTTTGCCACATGACAAGGCCCACCGGTAACGAGAACGATCGTACGAGCTAATAGAACACAAATACGAAATAAAGTACAACGTCGAGGTCTCGGAGTGCACCAACAAGCACCGGCCGGCGGCGCAACGGCGGCGACCCCGCAGGGGGTGCGCTCGCATGCCCGTCGGCACCTAATTTTACTTCCACACGGTAGGCGTTGGTGACCCCGTATCCGTGCCATGCTTGGCGCGGTATGGGGCTAAACGAGGTACCAACATCTGCAATCCCCGTGATCAACAAATGACGGGAAGCCATGTACGAAGGGTTTCAAATCATAACAACTATGCTCTTACAGTAAGATCTCCCGCTCGGCGAGTCCGATAAGTTTTGTCGTGACTGAATACTCCTAGATCCTCTCCCGATAAGGAGGCGGGGGCGGTGCATGTGAAATTTTCTGACGAGAAGGGTACGGACGGATCAACGGTAGGACGCGGGTGTTGGAGCTCGCGGCGGACAACCGGATAGCATCGCTAGAGAAGGGCGCTCGCTCGGCGTCGACCATCGCTCCTGAGGTCGAGCATACCCATCCAAGGGGGTGGAGGTCGACATCAACAACGAGGAGGACAGCCGCGGCGATAGGAGCGGCACGTTGTGGCGGCGCTGATATTAGATCGGCCGCCGCCGGAAAACCATGCACGGGGGATTTTGTTAAAACGTCCGTACCCGTCACCTTTGAGTTCGAAGCCTCGATCTGGCTTTCCCATCCAACGTCACCCCTCGTTGGTACCCGCCGTCGGCATGAGTGCCTTATGCGGTGTGCTAGGGTTATCGTGAAAGCACACCGCCCATATAGACGGCCCCATGGCAATGTGAGCCACAAGGGGAGGGCACGGGCGGTATTGTACCAAACATCACATGGCAGCCGGCCATGACATGACAAACGCGACGGGAGGAGCGATAGACGGCAACCAATTATAGCTATGGTTTTCTCCGCCTTTCCCCGAAGGGAGAGGGAAGCCTATGCTAAGAGAAGGGCTGCGACGGAAGGAGCGGCTATCATCTCGTACGAGGTTGTGCGTGGATCGAGTCGGGGCCTTCGACGACATGAGCGAGGGATTTTTCGCATGCCTTCCCCCCCTGGCTCCGGCACGACCGGAGTCGCACATGAACCCAGGGCAACCATGTCCGACTCGACAAGCAAATGCTCACTAGCTAGGATGATCAGCCCCCTCGGGCGCCCGCCGGCGGCGCAGCGGCGGCGACCCCGGAGGGGGGTGCGCTCGCAGGCCCGTCGTCACCTACCTCTACCTCCACGCGGTGGGCGCTGGTAACCATGTAGCCGTGCCATGCCTGGCACGGTAGGGGGCTAAACGAGGTACCGACAGCTGCGATCCGGGGGATCAACAGCTGTCGGGAAGCCCGGTACGGAGGGTTTTGGAAAAACATGATATCCGTACACCAACACATGGATCTCCCGCTCGGAATGTCCGATATGTTCTTTCAGCGACGACATACTCACAGATACTCTCCCGCCTTGACGGGTACGAGGACTGCGGAATGTTTTTTGGCAAGGAAGGGTACGGACGGATCAGCGGTGGGACGAGGGTGTTGGAGCTGGGGGCGGACAGTTGGGAAGCAACGCTAGGGCAAGGCGCTCGCTAGCAACCGCCATCCTTGCGAGACTGTTTGGTCTCCCCTGGGGGAGAGGCCCGAAGATACGCAGGATGGAGGTGGGTCGCAGCCAGAGGAGCGGCACGGTCTGGCGACAGAGGTCGGGAGGATCACCCGCCGCCGGAAAAACCCGGTACGGGGGGTTTTCGGTAAATATTCCCGTGCCCACCATCTTTTGAGGATAGCCGATCCATGGGCACTATCCGTTGCCCTCCCCTAGTCGGTACCCGGTTATCGACCGGCTGCCTCAGGCAGTGTGCCCCGGGTTATCGCAACGGCACACTTCTCGTATAGGCGGCCCCCTAACAACGTAAATCACGGGGGGAGGGTGCGGCCAGCACAACGCGATCAGATGGGTGGTGGAAACAGACGGCAAACGGAAAGGGGACAAAAGACATTTGGCTCGGAGGCAGGAGAGCCAGCCGGACACCGTCTGCAGCCTAGCTATTTTCTCCTCCCAGCCCCCGCAGGAGGGGAGAAGGCTAGATTAGGTGGAGAGTCGCGCCGAGAAGAGCGACTACTATCTCCAATATCTCGGACGGGGTTGAGCACGGATCGAGACGGGTCCGACGACGACCTGAGCGAGGGGGGTTTTCCACCCGCCTTTCCCCCTACCTCCGGCACGACCGGAGTCGCACAGGAGCCGAGGTCAGGGAGGTTCGACTCGACCAGCTCATGCTGACCAACCTTGCTGGAGCATGCCGCGTATCGTGGAGCCTAGCGACATCTTAGATTTCATACTGTTTCCAAAGAAAAATACGATCATAAAATAATAAATACCTGGATACGGGTATGTTTTAGACGGTATCGCTACTGCCATTGGAGAGGTTGGGATAAGTGGTTCACGGTCTACTCATGCTTATAAGTCCAGTTAGGCATAGTATAGGGGGGGGGGGGCAAAGACAACAGCCGGTTTGTACTGGTATTGTTGTAAACAATTTCAATTTCAATTTCAGCCCCCTCGAGCGGCGGGAGCTAGCCGCGCATCGTGGAGAAAGCGACATAGTATTTTCATATTTTTATCGTAGCGATAGACCATGCCAATCCTTTTATGCTTTATGTTATGTTGTTACAACCGACGGAGAGTGATGGACAAGGAGACCCCCCCGGTGTAAAACCCTACTCCTGGGACCTATGTCGCAGTATTGGGAACGCCTTGAGACAACAACCGATTTATTGGTACTTGTTAAAAAATGTTTTGCACCAACCCGTGGACGGACTCTATCCGCCCGCACATGTCTCGCATCCGCGGACTTGACGGTCTTGGAACACACACACTCTTACTTACAACAAGACGGGTGCCTAACAGCTCGGCCACGTACGGCACTACAATTCATAGGTAGTTTTGCAAAGTGCAATAGCTAGCCCCCTGGCCGGTAATCCCGCCACAATGGCACGATTCGTCACGTGGCTAGGCAACCTCGGCACGATCGAGGCTTCGAGTCTATAACCGTATCTCTTAGCATTCACCAACTTCTACAAGGACCATAATCGAAACCCAATCGCATTGGGTGACCTCGTCGCGCGAGTGCGAAAAGGATTAGTAGCATCAGAGGTGACACTCACACCGACGCTCATCCGCGTACCACTCCCAACCGACGTTGTACGCCGCGCGTTAGCGCGCACGGAGGAGCTGATGCGTACCATAATACAAATGCTAAATACGGCAAACGTACCACGGCACCATATCGAGTTACTACAGAGCATGGATCGCTACCGTCCTCATATTTATCTTCTTTTCGAGAAGTGGCGCAAGAATCGAGTGCCTTACTTGTGACCTCGTCACCACACAACAAGGTGAAGTCCTCATGTACCATCGCGACGGAAAGGGACAACGAGTAGTCGCATCAGAGCAAAGACTGTTGTGTTCCATTCACGGGAGTGCTCATCGTCGAATGGCCAGTACGTTGGATTTTCCGACACCTAAAAACTGTGGAGAGCGTCTACCGACAAGGCCCCATTGTATCGCTAGGTGATCGAAAACCGCGACAAACCCGCCATGGGGTCAGCGGACACACTTTCGAGCAAGATGCAACTCGTCCTCACGGTCATTAAGGTCACCCCCCAAAACTGCTTCGCATGGACGTCACATTCACTTTGAAAAGGTTCGACCAGAGCCGCTTACGCGATCGGGGTTAACATGTGTGCATAAGCGTAAACACAAAAAATGGGCGTATGAGCGACGGAGTAAAGCGTCGTGCTCGACTACATCGACCCGACTATCGTTTCCACGACAGTTGCTTGGTAATTATTTGGTTGGAGCACGACTTGGGGCGGCCAGCCGCAGACTACCCGCCAGTCGGCGACATGATGGCGTAACATGCCCCCCCCCCCTACTTTGCAAATGGTCACAATGTTTAATCATAGAGATTTGAATTGCACGGGGGCTTGATTTAGAAGCGTTGCCATGACGCTTCGCAGGTCTAAACGTTTAGGCGTTGTCTTAGTAAATAAGTAAAACTCACCCCTATCGCCCCTATGACGCGCCGCACACAGCGTTATTCCACCTTCTGCCTTTTGCGCGAGCAGAGCTCACGCAAACCCACCCTCCCCGAATCCCTCTTAATGCGTGTACAAAGGCCCTTCGGCCCTGTCAGCCAATTCATGTAAGATACCTGAACTACTGGCATAAATAACGGAGATTGATTACAAGAAGAACAAGATGAGCACGGACATTAATAACGGAGCCCCCCCACTGCTTTGTAAACAAGTAATACATACTCCGTATTGTTGCCAGATGACGAAGCAGCACGAAATTGGTACAGGTACAGCTGGCCGCCCGCAGCTCCTCGAGGTCACAGATCAAGTCTACCGGCCAAGCACCTCGACTGACACGGCCGCTCCATTGCGCTGACCCATACTTGTGCGTAGAAATGGGCTTCAGCGCATGCGTGATGAAATCATTACCTCATCCAAGCCTGCCGGGAAGGCATCCTACACGCCGGTGTGGGATGACGGTGCGCGCGGCTTCAACCGGTGAGGGAAAAAAAATGATGTTAGTCTGTTCCGTAGCCGAGTCTCCGATACTACCGGAACCCAAACCTTGAAGGATCCTGAACCTTCACTGGGCTGCAAAGCGATTTTTATTTTGTTTAGACCGTTGTGTTTTGCAACATGATTGATATTCTGTTTTATTGGCGTTTATTCACCAAGCCAAGATAAAGATTCTCTAGTGTTTTAGGATGATATGACTGGTTTCCGGCTCTTCGTACCGGCAGTACTTAATGGAAAGCCCCATCTCGCCAATGTGCGACCCTGACGAAGTTCCCATCGCGGTTGTTTTCCAGGAAGACGACCCTCCAAAGCGCAGGCCCCTAACTTCTATGAGATTCTACAGGTGCCTTTTGACGCTTCAGGTGCGCCCGAGAGACTCTGCATTTCTCACCCGTAACAGTTAGTGCTGACGTGGAGCTAGACTACTACTCACTCGCGGAGGGTTCCGTTGCTACTCCGATTTGACTCACAACTCATACCTCACCCGCCGCAATACAGAGCAAGAGCTGAAGGCTAGCTACAGGCGTTTACAAAAGGAGTTTCATCCTGATCAGTCGGGAGATCAGTTCGTTGATCTCAGTGCCGAAATCAACGATGCCTTCTCCACTCTCAAGGTTGAATTTATACCCGCCGAACCCGAACCCGAAACCCGAAACTCTGGCTCAACTCAAACCCGACTTCCGCTTGATCTTTCTTCGCCCCAGTCGACAGGTTTCGTGACCCACTGTATCGAATGTTTCAGCGTTACAGCAGCTCACGTGAATGCATGCACGATGGTTCTGTCCCACAGGACGTTCGCCGGAGGGCAGAGCACGACCGGGCGCTGAAGGAGGCGAACGGCGGACGGATGCCCGGAGGTTCACTTCGTCGCAAATCGGGCGTCGTCGGGCCCATACGCGACGGCGCAATGGTTTTGAAGCAGGCATTTGCCACATCTGCTGAAGAGCGAGCCGAACCCACGGACCATCAGTTTGCCCACCTTGTGGTGTGGATCCGTGAGTGGTGTCGCACGATGGCCTTCGCCGCCGGCCTCCCTCTCCCTTTCCCCGTCCAGGTTTGTTCAGCACACACACGCCAGGCGCACCTTCCTCTTCTCTCCAATTTCTCCACCATCCTTGAATATGCGTACTCGTTAATGGTGCATAGAAGAGCTTGGCAATGAGTTTCACCGTTGAACCTGCATGGCTGGAGGACAACGAGGGTGGTTGACGCTACCGTCTCATGTATGGTCGCGTTTGCTTTTGGTCACTGTATTGTAACAGTTGACAATGTGTACAGGCTGATGACATCCCAGGAGGTGCTCGTCTTTCGTTCATTACAGTTGCAGATGGCAGTATCGATGTTTTGGGTGCTCTGAAGATCACCGCCGAGGCGCAGCAGGTACTTTAAATGGCCACAGCTGTGTAGCTTTTTTTGCGGGTGACCTGGAGAGGTGCAGGGACTCATGGAACTGGCACGCGCTGCTGTCAGGGCGCGGATGGCAGCCTTAGTTGGGAGGTCACTGTCCAGCGTGTGACGTACGGCGAGAAACGTGGCTCCCTTCCCTCTGAGCAGCGTGTGTTGCGCTCATTGGCCAACGCACTGAGGTGAGGATGCCCAACCAAAGATTTCGCCCTAATGTAACAAACAGCATGAGTGGCGGCTCATCCGCGGCGTTTACGCTCACGTTGCAGGGAACGTGCCAAGAGAGTGAAGGGCCACAAAGGCCTCAGCATCAGCGGGCTGGCGGCTGTTGCAGCGCAGGGCTTTTTTGGCGCTGTGAGCATCTTTGGGGTAAATATTTTACATCACCACCCGCGGACTACTTTATATCCGGTGCAGCCTAAAGAGTCATACGCCAATGGACAAATCACTCGAGTTGCTTGTGGTGCTGATAAGGTGGCTGTCCGCGCACAATGCGCAGGCGACAGATCAAGAAGTGGGCGACTTGGAGGCGTATCACTTGAAGCACGACATTTTGAACTTGCTGAAGGACACCAACGGCTTTTGATCCCGCTCATTCATGTACGACGACGGTATTGTGTATCAATAGAGCCCCACCTGAATCTGGCGGGTGGTGGCGCGGCTGGGACAAGCAACTGTCACTCGCCTGCGAGGTAACGTATTAATTGTAGAGGTGTTTACATATGTATGAGGCGCCCCCTTCGTGCATATGCTGTGTATAGATTATGTAAATCTGCCTCTTAGTATAACGTTTGGGATTGAAAGGGAGCAGAGGGTGATGGGGGGGGGGGGGGGGGGGGGATGAGGTGCTTGAGTGCCTCGTTGACATCACTATCTGCTCTACCTCACAAACTGGTCCACAAAGTCAGCGCCCAGGCCCACTGCCTCGTAGTGTTCCTTTGCCTTCTCTAATTTGGTGAAGACGTCCTCGTAGCCGTTGACGTTTCCCTCTGGGTCGCAGTAGAGCAGCGCGCCGGTGACGTGGAACATAGTGATCATCTCCTCGCAGCCGGGGAGCACCACCAGGGTGTGCGTCTCCCCTGCATCAGCGCAACAGACAGGCCCAAGGTTGTGTTATCGTACCACATGATGCATACACCCAGGGCGCAAGCATCGAGGTGAATCCTTCGTTGGGAGGGGAGTGACATGGGAGCGCACCCGGCGGCTCAAACACATACGATCCCTCAGAGGCTGTCCACTCGTGCTCAATGTACTTCCATTTCCCTTTCAGAACGTACCCATGCACTGGGCCAGGGTGTCTGTGCCTGCTCAGCAGTCCTGATGCCAGTGATAAGGAAACCATCAACTCAGGGTCTATATGCAACAGCCTCCACGGAACAGCGGTCTAACATATCCAGCGCAATGACGCACGTGCGAGGATATCCAGAGCAATGTTTCTCTCACACTCTCTATGTGTGTGCAAGCAAGGGCAGCGGACCACCGACCTGCCTTTTTCACGCGAAGCAGATTCACATAGTAACCCTGTGATACATTGAAGCAGAGTGGCCGGAACGACACCGTGTCTGTCTGCGGAACCCTGTCGAGGTGGAATCACAGGGGTGAGCTTCAGGTGGGACGCGGTTGATGAAAGCATTTCATGTTCCGTTTGTCTCACTTAGGTGCGAAGCTGCCTGTCGGGTAAGGTAACAAGAGAATCCGGAGGAGCACTGGTAGAGGAATACGGTAGAGCCCGTTGCCTATGAAATAGCGGGAGAGGATGGCGAGGGCACCATATTCTGTCGTCATCGGGGAGTACGTTTGGTATGGCGATCTCTTCGGCAGCTTCGGCCGGCCACGTGCCCTTAAACGGCGCAATGCCGAAGGTGTCCTGGAAGAGTTCAAAAGAACAAAAAATCGCGGTACAGATATACGAAAAAAGAAGTGCAACTTAAACGAAGAATGGACGTTGATCACGCGCGTTTGCGTGTGCGTTGTGAACCTACCTCGACTGCCTTTGGCGGCGATGTTGCGCTATTGGTTCTCTGCACTTGTCGGGGGGGCGTCTTCGCTGTCACGCCCCAACGGGTGTCTGGCGCGTAGCGCGGCGTCGCTGGCACCGGCCGAGCCATCGCCCGCCCCGCATCCCGCGACCCGAACGATGCAGTCCTGGGACCGCTGCAGTTGGTTTGCGTGAACGGGATTGCCATGCTTTCGCTTTGGAGAGGAAGCAGCCGCTGTTGGGCAAAATATTATCGCCGTGAAGGCTGTAGGACGCAAAATGAATACCCAGTCGCGGTCGAGTTCGCTTTTCTGGTCGTCGTGCAGGAGGGCAGTGTAGCATGGCTTCCTGTCCCCCGGGGTTAAACCTTTGCTTAGGGAATTTCGCTATTCATATTCATTTTCCTTAAGAGAAAAAGCTGTGGAAACTGGAAACCACCATATAAATAAGAAGGGTCTTTCGAAGCAATTTTCGTTTTCTTGCTCGATGGCTTCGACGATATTTTCTAATTGAAGCATTTATTTTTACATATTTCATAGGCGATGGCTCGACGGGCGGAGATGCTTCGGTCCACACCGCTCACTCTTGGTTAGTGACGGCCCTTGCGGAAATCATCTCCTAGGTTCGTGGCGCACTCGGGGTTGGTGTTGAGGTTCTCACATATCCCACGATGTTAGTTCAACTCCCCAACGGCAACGACGGTCTCCCCGCGGATGTGGGTGTCTTGCACTATCACGGCATCCGAGGCTCAAAACTTGCCCTTGATGCTGTCGTTTCCGGTTTGTTCGGCGTGTATAGCCCCCCGTCACCCGAAGTCGCTCTCCGCCATGTTGAAAAGACCAAGTTCGAGAAGTCCTCTGAGGGGGTGAGGAGTCGCCCCGACATCCGTTTCATTCCTTGTGTAGTCACGGAATTGGGTACTCTCGGCGGCCACGCCACGGCTTTCTCGACGGAGCTAGCCAAGCAGGCAGCCGCATCTAAAGGGATGTATATGGGCAAGTTGTTGGCCTCTTGGCGTTGAAAGGTCTCTTTCGCCGTCCATGTTGCTCACACGGACAACCTCTTGCGCGGTTTGTCTCCCGCTGCGGACGGCGTGGAGGCCTCTTCTTCGTCGGCTGGGATGCCTACTCCTGCCACGGCGCTCTTCACCCGCGCCATGGGCCGCAAGCGTCCCCGTGCTTCCTCGAGCGGCGCGTGAGGCGCCGCTTGTTGCCTCCACGTGTTGCATTCTCGGCGTGGCCTAGGAGTGTCTATAGTTTAATCTGCTAGGTTTGTGCTCAATGTAGTGCTTTCCTTTTGCCGCGCTTTGGATTCCGTGATCCTCTTGTCACTCTTGCCCTTTTGTTTCCCCTCTCACTTTCCATGTCCGTGCTCATCGTGTTTTTCTTGTAACCACTTATATTTTATAGGCAATATCCAGATTTAGGTCACATAGCACACATGTTTGACCACTTCAATGTCCCCCTCCCCTTACCCCATCTATTGCAATTGCCGCAACAGTTCCTTCCCACGGCGCCGTTAGTGACACTAGGATTGTGGCTTGTTTCGTATGCCGTCATTGATGCCATGAAAATTGACTAGCTTGGGCGGAGGCCCTATCTCCGTGTATATAAACAATCTATACACATAACCCATATCAATATATTTGCTTCATGGGCGCCCAACAGTTGTGTTTTTGTCACCGATTTGACAACCACCAATTCCCCGGCAGCCTCGCAAAATATCAAACGTTCACATTATATTCCATGAACAATTTTATATAGTAAGCTACAAAATTGAAATATTTCCCATCCCTCTCACGCTCACACACACACACACACACACACACACACACACACACACACACACACACACACACACACACACACACACACACACACACACACACACACACGCGCGCGCGCGCGCGCACGCACTACACAGTCACACACAAACCGTACGTAATAAACTGAAATCGAAATTATTTACAACATGTACCGGGTCGACTTACCGCCTACTATTGTCTAAGGGCCCACCCTGAACTGCCATTTAGGTTTTAGGATTAGGGTTCAAGGCCGGGGGTGTCCTATTCGTAGATGCCCCTCAGGATTACACTCTTTCCATAAAGTCCGTTATTTGTGAAATAGGGCTTTCGCATGGGGCGGTTGTTCGTAATGTAGGGTTTCATGGGCTTAACTATACATTAGTTGTTTGAAAAGTCGGACCGAACTTGTGTTGACGGTGAAGTTAATGGGGGAGAGGGGCACAAATGGGGCCCGTCACGGCTACGATCCGAAGTATCAGGGTTTGCGGCCTAGCCCCAATGTTGGGGCACAACCTAATTTGGGCGCGCCCCGAAATCTGGATTTTTCACACTTCGGCTAGTGAATGCTCTCGAAATTGGCGGCACAACATCCGGTTTTAATGATCCCAACATGTTGTATGCAAATATGGGAGCGCGCATGTGGGTATGATGGCATGTGTTTTTATTAAGATGCTTTACGCGTGTATGGGATTGGGAATGGGAAACCACAACTTGGGAGCCTTAAAAAACCCTAATTTTGCCATACGATATGTCCGATCGAAGAAAACTAAGTTGCAAATGGAAACCCTTCCCCCAAGTAAATGGACAAAAAATTCTAAATTTGCTTTACGCCTACCGGCCGGTTTTCTCGTCAAATCCGCAGTCCAACATCATCAAGGCCGTTGTACAACCAACTGCATTTTGGGGGGTTTCAAAATCTGCCACTTTCGCTTGGGGCTAACAACCCCTCGACATGTGGAACCCGCACAATCGCTTCGCCAATACACTCAACGATCAACGCTCTAAATTTCTTCTAGTCACAGCGTTGCCCATTTCATGCCCCATGATGGCATGGTGCTGTGCAATTTGCCGTATGTAAAATAAATGCCCGTGTTATAGTATTTTGAAAGCTCCCCGCCATTTTTCACGCTCGGCGATGCGCAAACTTGAAAGGCCAGCGATTCGTGCGCTATGGTGCTTGCACTACAAGCCAACAGCCCCTCAAGCCCAATACGTCCCTAGTCCATACTCCTTGGATGTATTTCTTGGCACGTACTCCTTGGTTGTATTACGCGGCAAGAAAACCAAATGCACACGACATGTGTATTCTCGGTGTCGCCGTTTTGTAGACGGCCGGGCGCAACACACTCGGCGGACATTGGTACAATTGTGAAAGCATGTTGAAAACCCATGGTCGAGTACTCTCCATGCTTGTTGCGACACTATGTGCACCGAGCTACGCATAGACGAGTGCATTACTTATTGCCCGGGGGAAGCAAGAAGTGCCGGGGATCGGCGACCTCCGGCCGCACCGGGCGAACGGACACGGCCCGGTATATTAAGGGGAGGAGCGTCGGCATCTTGCTAGTGGGAGCGTTTGTTGGTATCGACAATAGTCGACGAAGTGTTGGAGGGCTGCTGCGGTGGGTAGGCCATCGCGCAGGTGTTGGTGGCTATATGCGCAGTACATAAGGGGATTGTATGTGTAGATATCCGCGGGAATGTTGAATTCCCCTCGGAAAACTAGTACTTTCCTTTAACGTTCCCTGGTTTTTACTACCGGTTGCCAAGAAGGGGTACAAGATAGTACATGCGTTATTCCTTATATACTTTTTACATTTGGTACTCGAGATCTCCCACACGTGCATCTTTTGTTCATTCAGCTATCCATCCATTTATCCATGTATATTCTCCACAACGTAGTGTGCGGAATGTCCGCCGTCGCAGACGGTGATTAGGCCGCTTCTTCCTCGGCTATGATGCCTTCTCATGCCGCGGCGTTCTTCACCCGCGCCATGGGCCCCAAGGGTCTCCTCGTTTCCTCGCGCGGTGCGTGTCGCTAGTCGCCTCCACGTGTTGCCTTTTCAGCGACGCGTGGGAGTTTCTAGTGTCCTCAAGTGATTTCTCTGCTAGGTCTGTACACAACGTAATGTTGCAATCTGCCGTATCTTAGATTTCCTGCCCCTCTTGTCACTCTCGCCCTCTTGGTTCCCCTGCTATTTCCATGTCCTCATGTCTACAATGCGTTTTGGTATTCAATATTTTTTCCATCCATTGTTCTCTATCTTGTTTTTGCGGCATTTCTTGTCCTTGCCCGCATTCGTTTAGCAATTATGGATGCGCAGGCATGGGGAGAGGGAAACTCGTTAGTGCATTAAGCACATTGTTGACGAAAGAATAACATCTCAACGTAGATTATTTTCAGCCCATCCGCAATGGTATGGCTTCTACCTCAACCCCAACCACTGCCCCTTGCCACACACAAATACCCGCATATGTATCTTGCATATTACTGTTATATAACTGAGATATATACACTTGCTTCATGCGTTCATAAATATCTCTTTTATTTGATCCGCTTCACCAGCGCAGTGGGCTCATAAAGACACGCAAAATGTTATTGTACGTGGTACAAGGAGCAATGATTTACCTAAGACTTCGAAGTTGCAACATGTCATCCATAATGATGAAGTGCCCAAAATTGTCAAAACGTAGAAGAGCATGGCGTGTACTTCTTGCTCGTACTTTGGGTGCGCATATCTTATCTTTAACTAATATCACAATTCCGAATTTTCCGATTTGCAAGAAGAGCTTGGGCGTAGTACTGCACTTCTTGCCGCCATGGAACTACCGCATATGATACACAACGCAGAAAGCGACCCGATTTTCGGACATTACAATGTACGTGTATGCTATGGCATACCATACACGTTGCTTCCGCCACCCGCCAACACCCCAAAAACATGTGAACGACCTCCCAGGATATTAGAGAGGACGTACGGACTGTGTGCGACCTTATGGTGGACGTGTTGGTCGCGGGTGGTCTTTGATTGGCGGTGCAATGGGTCAAAGCCGTGCTGCGGTATTTATATACATGTCGAGTGACATGCGACACGTTCTTCATCATCATGCCAAGCGTTTGTATGACATGCTTCAGTGGAGTCAAAAAAAAAGCGAGTGCTAGAGAGCCGGGAAGCGTGGGGGCTTTGTTGCGGATGTGAAAACGTCGGCTATAAGAAGAGGGGCGCAGTACGACGGCGCGGGCGCGGATCCGGAGGCGCAATATTGCCGAGTTGCTGAGCAACATTTGTGCCACTTGTGGCGCTACCCCCCCACCTACCCCCCCTACACACCCACCGCAGCCATAAAAAGCATGCAAAATTCCCGCGTTTTACTTTCAAACCATTACAGAATGCCGAAGCTTCATAGCTACATATTTGTCGTCAATCAGATAGGAGTAGTGAAAGACGATGATGGTTCCGCACGTCGGGCCTAAAATAGGTTGTTGTCTTTGTCGAACGTTGTAATGGTAATCTTCCTCCCTTCTCTACCTTCACATTCGACCGCTTTTGCGAAAGTTGACGACACCATCCATGTGCTAAACCAAAAAGCAATAATTACAACCGAAGCCCGAGAACGCCATACACAATAACCACATGGGGTAAAAACACCACTACAAAAAATAGCAATAGTTGCTACCATTCCCACTACTACCAGCCGTCACCGCATCAGCCCCGCAGCACCCGTTATGATAGGATAGCAGTGCAACTGCACGTATGCCTACATATTGTTGTGCGCACTAGATAGATATACATGCGGCAGCTTGCATGATGCCGCTCACTTCTCATAAATCCCCCATCATAATGTAACTATCGCTGCCATGCATCGTGTAGATATCGCAGTAGGCACCGCGAGGGGGCAGCCGCCCCATCCCCGACAATGCTCCAATATAATAATGGCGGTTAGATAGCTCCACTTCGGACGATGTGGAGGCCGCTTCTTCCTCGGTTGGGGTGCCTTCTCATGCCGCGGCGCTCTTCACCCGCGTCATGGGCCGCAAGCGTGTTGTAGTTGGCGCCACTTGCCGCCTACACGTGTTGTATTTTTTTGCGTTGTGTGGAAGGTGGGGGCTCTTCTCGGGCCGTGACACGCCTACATACAATGATCGACCTCTCCGGGCGTCGAACCCGCGACCTTCCGCGTATTAGGTGTGCGCTTTACCGGCTCACCGAAAAAGCATAGTTGACATATGTGGCCACATACTACATATGTATCAAACTACGACACTACCACGGCCCCCCCCGGAGTCTCCCCGGACCATAGCCCGGCTCCGAAACCAGTGTGGCGGTTAGCCTCTGAAAGCTAAACGCTAGCACAAATCTGTTCTAGTCCGTCTAGTTTTGTCGTTGCAAGATGGCAAAACGATGTTGTTGAGAGGCAATGGTCAAAGATGTTTCACTGCTGTACTTAGGCAGTAATTGTTGTAAGTGAACAATGGAATTGTTAAATGGTTCTGTCACCTCCCTCTATTGCATTGGGCTTAAATAGGTTTCTGCCCATATTGATTACGCATGCAAGCTACGCTTACGTGTCAGGCGTTAGCGCTGTCTAACCGTCGTTCTCTGCCTCGAAACGCGGCCTGCCTAGCATTGGGTTTCACGACGCGGCTCCTTCTGCATCGAAGAGCTCGTTCTGGTGCGTCATCTGGCTAGTTAGATTAATTATGCATATTTGTACGTACCGGGAGGTACTGGTCGTACTATAGCATCAACACCTTTGTAATATTGCAGTAGCGACGTACCCACGAGTATACGTCCGTCCTGTGGAAAAGCACGAATTGGAATCCGTAACGAGTACTTGTACAATGTCCTGCAATGTACTGTTGCAGGGCTGTACTCGTCACACTCGTACCCTCCCCCTCTTGATAGATCTTGAGGCCACCGCGAGGCAGACCTCCGTGGTCTAAGCTCCTTTACTGAAGCAGTTACTGGGACTCGGGAATGCGCGATGGATGAGCGTGCATGAAGTCGATGTAAGCCTGAGTCTTGGCGAACCTGCGCCATTGGGGCGTTTCCAAGAATTCTTGTAACGCAATCGTCCGGTGTACCTCGTTTAACCGGTGCCAGACAGGTGGAATGTCATCATCACTGAAATGCGTCATGAAGAGCAGATATTTGCCTCGTCGCCCAGGTAGCGACTTGATGCACACAGCAGAGATGTGCGAGACATCAAACTCCTCGTCGTCTCCTTCAGGTACAGTCACCGGGACAGCTGGTCGTAGTGGAGCGGTAGAGCAGGGTCGCAAGTTGTTAACATGGAACACAGGGTGTAAGTACTTTCGCTGGAAGTTTCAATCTGTAACTGTGTTTCCCAATCTGCTCCTCCACGAAAAAGGTCCAAGTTGTCTGTCTCTGAGTTTCCGATTCGGTTGTCCTCGCAAAAAAAGGTTCGCTGTGACGACTGACACCTTGTCTCCCTTAGCGAAGTATGGCGCTGTAGACGGTTCTGTGCGCGCCTGCATCTCATCCTTGTGTAGTTGTAACACTGAGCGTATTAGGGTATGCACTTCCTGTAACAATCTCAACCGTTCTGTTGCGTCTTGCGAAATTTGTATCGATGGTCGCATGCTGAACACCATGTCAGCAGGCTCCTCAGGAGAAAACCCAAAGTTAGCCTCGAACGGTGTGTGCTCAATTCCGAGTGCACGCGAAGCGTTGTACGCAAATTCCACTTGCGGTAGTAGTGTCGTCCAGTCAGAGCCATCATAGCAACAGAAGCAACGAAGAAGTTGCTGAAACGTGATGTTCACGCGTTCTCTCAACCTGTCCGTTTCTGGATGTCGGCTGGAAGACATGTTGAGACACGTTCCGAGGCGTCTCCAAAGTGTCTGCCAGAAGGCGCTGGCAAATTTCGGGTCACGGTCGCTGATCAGCACACGGGGCAGTCCATGTAAACGGTAGACTCCCTGTAAAAACAAAGTTGCGGTTTCTTCGGCAGTTATCGACTCTGTACATGGCGGAAAATGGGCCATTCGGGTTAGATGGTCTACCACAATCAGCACACTGTTAAAGCCATTGCTTTCATGTAAGTGTGTCAAGTAGTCAAGACCAACTGTGTGCCACGGTCTGGGTGGTACAGGTAATGGGTAAAGAGTCGCAACCATCTGCGGTCGAATCTTTGCTCGTCGACACACGACGCAGCGTTCACAGAAATCTTTCACGTTTTGGCGAATTCGTTTCCACCAGAATCTGTCGAGTGCTTTAGCAAGAGTGCTAGCAACTCTTCTGTGACCAGCTGACGAACTTTCGTGCCGCTCTGTGATCAATCTCAGTCGGAGCTCAGAGTTCTGTGGTATACAGAGGCGATTGAGGCGCCAAAAGTATCCGTCTCTGGCTTCTATCCGGCTGTCTTTTGTCCACTCACCATCGTCCCCATAAAACGAATCTTGTGAGAACCCCTCGCGAATGAGATCAGCGAACTCAGGGCTCAGCTGCAGCGCGTTAACCGTCAGTAAATTTAACTGTGCGTCTTCAAACAGCAGCTGGGACTTCCGTCGTAATTCTCGATATGACGGAACCTCACCATCCCAAAATAAGGGTTCTGTGGCCTGAGGTACGAAGTTTGGACGCCGGTTTAGCGGGTCAGCTTCGTTCAGAGCTCCCTTGCGATATGCAAGTATCATCGAGCCTACAAACGGTTGCAAATCCCGCAGGTATCTTGCTTGCCGCTTGTTCAGCCTCTTGTTCGGTTGCCTGAGCAGATGTCGCAGTGTGTCGTGGTCTGTTACGACAAGGAACTTAGAGCATCCTTCAAGATAGCACCTCCAATGCTTGATGGCTTCGCATACGGCCAAAGCTTCTAAGTCGTACGCAGAGTAAGTGTTACCACGCTCAGTTGGATTCAGTTTAAGCGCCCAGTAAGAGATTGGTTGAAGACCTCCTCCCGGGTCTTGCAACATGTTTGCTGCAATCCCCACTGTTGAAGCATCTGTAGCTACGGTGAACGTCGCGTCCGAGCCGACCTCCGGAAGGATCAGGCATGGCGCGGAAATGAGCCGTAACTTGAGAGTCTCAAAGGCTTCCAAACAGGCAGGCGTCAGCTTAACCTTTTGTGGCTGGGACTTCCGCAGTTAGTCCGTCAATGGAGCCGTAAGGTCGCTAAAATGGTGTATGAATCTGGCGTAGAAGTTGCAAAACTGTACGAAACTGCGAACCTCCTTCTGCGTCTTGGGCACTGGCCAGTCTGCAACGGCCTCGACTTTCTTTGTGGAAACCGAAATTTTACGAGCTGACACAGTATAGCCGAGATACTCCATCTCTTGCAATCCAAAGAAGCATTTCTTAAGGCGTAATTTCAGCCCTTCCTTCTTGAATCGCTGTAGCACGAGTCGCAGGTGCTCCAGGTGCTCCTCCAGAGTTTGACTGTAAATACATACGTCATCGAGGTAGACTGTCACGAACTTGTGTAAAAAGTCGCGAAGAATGTCATTCATCATCCTCTGAAATGTAGCCGGCGCATTACACAGGCCAAACGGCATGGCGACCCATTCCATTAAGCCATCATGGGTCTGAAAAGCCGTCTTGTGAACGTCATGGTCACGCACTCGAACTTGCCAGAATCCAGAGGCAAGGTCGAGGTGTGTGTAAAAATTCGCGTCTTTAAGTTCGTCCAAAGTATCATCCACACGCGGAAGTGGGTAAGTATCTTTACGCGTAACTTCGTTAAGGCCACGGTAGTCAATGCACAAACGTAGCGAGCCATCAGCTTTCCGCACAAAAAAGAATTGGCGAGCCGAACTCATTGTAGATGGGACGGATCAGACCAGCCTCCATTGCGTCTTTGAGCTGTCGATTTAGCTCAGCGCGCTCTGCAGGTGACAACATGTTCAGACGTTGGCGTCGCATCGGGCCAGTTGTTTCAATGGGGTGATCCCACTATCGGCTTACAGGTGGAGAGTCGACAGGTTGCAGTAACTCCGGGAAGTCATCGAAGAGTAACGACCGGAAGTTGTCACGCTGTTCTGCCGTTAGCTCCTCTCCAATGTGAAAGTCTGTCGATTGTTCAGCGGCTGACGTAAGTTCAATGACGTAAAAATCAGCATGACGTCCTCTGCTGCGGCGCGTCTTGCGCATGAGTTTCTGAACTTTAGTAGACGACAGCAACAAACACTCAGGGCGTCGTTCCTCGAGTGTAGTCTCCACAGCTGTGCCATCCATCAATGTAAAAACCCTGGTTGTACCAAACTGTAAAGAGGCTTGTTCGTCATCGAGCCATGGTAAACCCAGGATTAAATCAGTTGTACGTAAATCACGTAAGAAATAAAAAGTCCGGTGAAATTCGTGTTGAGCCAGCTCAAAAGTAACATCGCAGACTGTCGAAGAAGTCACTCGTTGTCCGTTGGCAAGTCGAACTGGGGTCTTAGTCGCAGACTTCCGAGTCTGTAAAGCAAAGCGTCGTACAAAGTCCTCTGACACAAAATCAAGCGTCGCATCGCAGTCCACTAATCCAGAAATGTGGTGTCCGCCATCATGAGTTTTCACATTCATCTCAGTTCGAATTAACGGTCGAGCTTCCGTGAGATCAGCCAGTAGGGCTGTAGCTGGCGAAGAAAAATGTCGCAGCGTAGCGATGGACGGTTCCGCGTCGTTTGAAGGTACAGGTACCGAGTTGGGTTGATCAGATGCCGTAGGTGTTGTCGAGTCGTAAAAGGCACAATCTGCGTCGACTAACCACAGCTGTACATGCCAAGGAGCTGGAGCAACCACCTCTTGTTGGCTGGGTTCTCCAGTGACTCACGAGTAAAAAGTTGTGTCCTTGCTGGGATTCTTGATAGAGTTTCCAGTTCTTACTCACTTGAGTAAATTTCGCCCATTTCGGTAGTACAAAAACAGCCATCGTAGATGTCGGAGATATTCGACGACAATCCTCAAAATGCTGCGCAATCTGCTCAGCTAACTCCCAGGGTGGGTTGATGAACACCCGTTCTCCTGTCAAGTCTCTCTCTAGAATCGAGTCACTCGGTGAACAGTGAGGTAAGTCACCGTGCGAGTTTAGACCTTCATCATCTGCACATCCCTCCAAAGTGAAGTCGAATCGTGCGTGCAGAGGGTCAAAGATTGAGTCAACCAGTTTCCAATCAATTGAACGTCTGCTTACATGTTTACGACTTTGTCTCTGCTTAGTCTGACGACGACGACCTGCTACTAACGTTGCAGGGTTCGCGAATGTAGTCGATGGAGATGCCGAAGGTGTTTCGACGACCTATGTCGCTAACATTGTTTCAGAACGAACAGTGGATGTAGCCGGCTGCTCCAATTCGTTGGTAGAACAGCCTTGCCACCGTCATTGCTTCTTAGCTTCTGCTGGTGCCTTGCCTTTCTACTTTGGGCATTGGAATAGACGATGTCCCTTCTTGTGGCACTTGAAGCAGAGTCCCTCCTCCAAATGACGCTTGCGCTCTTCAGCAGTCATCGCATTTGCAAGCGTGTTAAAATCATCGCGACCAGATGTTTGACCACGTCCACCATTGTTGCCTCCACCACGTCCGCGTCCGCGTCCGCGGCCGCGGCCAAGACCACGGCCACCCTTATTACGCTTCCAGATATTAGAGGCTTCCTCGAGAGGGTCCTCAAAATTGCGCTTGCGTGTAGGGCAGATGGTCCAACAGTAGACCTCGTATTACCGAGTTCCGGCGAATCTGTAACGACGTCGTTCAGGAAATTTTGCAACTCAACCAGAGTAATCTGGTACCCCTTTTGAGCTCGGTGTGACTTCGCATGGTTCTTCAACGTAGAGTTCGCTAGGCCGTTAATGAAGCGCACACACTGAACATCAACTGTCATGTGCTGACGAGACCGACGTAAGTAGTCGTTGTACTGCTTAGTGTAGAGCGCGTAACTCATCGTGTTGCTCTGCGTAAAGCTGAGCAAAGCGTTAATTGCGTCGTCCTGAATGTTTGGAAGAAACGTTGACTTGCGTAACTCCGTAACAAGCTCGTTGAACGTAGATGGAATAGCAGCCTGAGTTTTCCGGTTCAGCCACCACCCATTCAGATGTCCTGAGAACTGGGAAGTAACCCAAATAACTGAGTCGTACGAGTTAGGCGAAATCCCAAGCATGAGAAAACGCTGAGGCTGAGCTTCAAGCCAATCCTCCAGTTCATTAGCTCCACGGCCATTATGTAGAGGTGAATGAATCGCAGCCTTACGTTGTGTCTCCGTGAGGGTAACAGGTAGTCTAGCCAGGTTGTGGGTAGGCATCTGCATTCCCACTCGTAAATTTGTAGGTCCTTCACCAGTCAGTTGGTTGATGTGTCCGCGAATTAAGAGCCAGACATAACCAGAGTCGACCGACGTAAACCGGGAGTACATGTGAAACTGCCTCGGGATAGACGTGTCGTCATGTAGAACTGGAACGTGTTGGTTGACTGCTCGGAAAAAGGATTCCCATAGAGTCACGTAACTTAAGTGAAGTAACTCACTCTTGTGCTTCTTAGCACGAAGTAACCCCTTTTGCGCGGGCGTAAGGGTCAGACCATCAATGTTGATTGTTTCCGGGACAACGTAAGTACCATCCGGATTAACTGTCGACTGAGCTATTGCAGGTTGTTCAACCTGAGCAAGCGTACGTAAGTTGTTCGTAGCAAACATGACAGATATTGAAGCCGAGTACACGTAAACAAGCTGTCGTCCTTGAGGTAACGTAACTACGACAGGAGCGTCACTCAACAGCGTCAAATCACCCGGTGTCAAAATGAGACCGGTTTCCTCGTGTAACTCTCGAACAGCAGCGTCGACAGGCTCTTCGTTAGGTAAAATAGAGCCAGCTGGGAACCAAGTTTTACCAGAACGAGGCTCACGTTGTAATACCATCTTCAAGTCCGACGGTTTAGTTCCTCCAACGTGAATTACCAACACCTCGTAATGTCCGGGTCCTAGAGAAGCCATCTCAAATCAATCACACAACGTCGAGCGAGTCAATGAGCAACGAAAGCGTGCGTCGACCAAAGAGCTCCGAAACCAGTGTGGAAGGTGGGGGTTCTTCTCGGGCCGTGACACGCCTACATACAATGATCGACCTCTCCGGGCGTCGAACCCGCGACCTTCCGCGTATTAGGTGTGCGCTTTACCGGCTCACCGAAAAAGCATAGTTGACATATGTGGCCACATACCACATATGTATCAAACTACGACAGTTGCGTGGGAATGTCTTGTGTTCTCTTATGTTTCATTTGCTATATTTGTGCACAATATAGTGCTTGACTTTACCTCATTTGCCGTGCCTTGGATTCCATTCACTCTTGTCACTCTTGCTCTCTTAGTTTCTCCACGTTTATGATATTGTTGTAAATCATTTTCATTTCCATGTCCACGTTCCTATAGTGCTTCTGGTAATCGATGCATAGAAGTTCGGGGTATGATACATATTCGCGTATTAAAGGTGTTCATAAAAGTATGGCATTACATTATGTAGTCTATTATGAGCGCGTCAGAAATCGACCGTGGCTCGTCAAAACTCGCCGGACATTGCTTTATCTAGCTAGAGCCGGCGCCCGCCGGCGGCGCAGCGGCGGCGGCCCCGGAAGGGGGTGCGCTCGCAGGTCCGTCGGCATCCCCTCACCTCCCCGTGGTGGGCGCTGGAAACCCCGTAGCCGTGCCATGCCTCGCACGGTAGGGGGCTAAGAGGGCCGACAGCTGGATCCGCATGATCAGCAACAGTTGGGAAAGCCATGTACATAGGGCTTTTGAAAAAATAGTTTTTGTGCAATACCGGCACCAAAATCTCCCGCTCGGCCCGTCCGATATGTCTTTCCGCGGTCTAATACTCCCGAATACAGTCCTACTTCCAGGGGGCGGGGCATGTACTATAGAAGCGTTTGATGGCGAGGAGGGTACGGCCGGATCAGCGATGCGAGGCGGGTGTTGGAGCTGGTGGAGGCTAGCCGGGAAGCAGCGCCATGAAAGGGCGTTCGCTAGCCGTCGACAAGCCCTGTGCCAGTCGAACCTTCTCGGGGGGTGAGGCAAGACATGACACGGGTCAGTGGCCGGCCGCAGACGGAGGAGCGGCTATGTGAGGCGGCGGCGATCCTCAGGATTAGCCGCCGCCGGAAGCCCTATACGGAGGGCTTTTTCGGAAATTACGATAATGTCCGTACCCGGCGTCGAGCTAGTTGGGGAGCAGCACCAGGAAAGGGCGCTCACTAGCGAGCCGCTACGTCGACAAGCTTCATCTCCCGGGGGGGGGAGTTAGCTTGGGCGGCAAGGAGGACGGTCGCGACGGAAGGAGCGACACGATCTGGCGGCGACGAGCCTTTGGGTCGGCGCCGCCGGAAAACCCGGCACGGAGGGTTTTGTATAATTTCCGGGCGCCCGTGGCCCGCCGGATCCGGCTACGGTGACCTCCCCCCCCCCCCCCCCCCCCCCCCCCCCCCCCCCCCCCCCCCCCTCTTCGACACCCTCTGCCCCGACAGACCTACATGATCCTAGGATCCCTTGAGCGTGGGCCCGGGTGAGCGCGGAGGCCCATGTTTCAACAAAGTATGCTAGGTGGACGCGCGATCACAGGGGGGAGGGCACGGCCACATGCCGGACTAACCGACAGGTACCCAGGTACCAGACAGAGAAAAACCGGGGAAATGAGCGGGGAAAATTCCGGCGCGGAGGCAGGAGCGCCCATTTTTTCTATGTCCGTGTGTCTCGGTCCCCCTCACATGTCCTCGAGGTGACGGGGGGACCTCGACAAGGAGGACCGTCGCGTCGGTGGACGCGGCAAGACCTTGGGGCGGGGTTTACGGGATGAGGCGGCGGGATCGACGAGCGACAGGGAGAGGAGGGTTTTTTTGCCATCCTTTCCCCTCCTACCTTCGGCAAGACCGAAGTCACGCGGGAGCTAGATTAGGCTGGCCCGTCGTCCCTCCCGAACGCCGAGCGGGCCGTGCATCGTGAAGGTCGAGCAGCAGTTTAGTTTTGCATTTCTCGACAAGTGGATTTATTTTCAGATCTGTTTTTCTTGATTACAAAATTATTACGCTTTTATTGCTTAGGCGGGGGGACTGTGGCAATTACTGCGGTTGCTTACAGTTTTTAACTCCCGAGGAACGTCGAAACACAGTGAAGCTTGGTGTGTCGATAGGTGTACATGGTCGAAGAGACCCGGGCTAAACTTGCTTATAAGTCATGTATGGCTTGGTATAGAGGCCCGAGAGACAGCAGTCGGTCGAGTTTGCCGGCACATGTTGTAAACAATTTCAATTTCAATTTCAATAGCTAGAGCCGCAAAGAATGCCGCAGATCGCCCTCTTGAATTTGGGTATGATTCGACACGAACTTCAAGCGCCCACCGGCGGCGGCGCGGCGGCGGTCCCGGAGGGGAGTGCGCTTGCATTCCCGCCGGTACCCAGCCCCACCTCCACGTGGAGGGCGCTAGTAACCCTATAGCCATGCCATGCCATGCCATGCACGGTTGGGGTCTAGGCGGGGTGAAAACCGGCAGATGTGATATGCGTTATCTACACTTGTCGGGAAGCGTCGGCACGGAGGGCTTTTGAAAGTACTATCTCTACATAAGCGTCAAGATCACCCGCTCGGCTAGTCCGTTCTTTCTTTTCAAGGCTTGATATTCTTCGAATAATCCCATGTCCTAAAGGTGGGACATGTATCTGCGAGGTCGTTTTGTGGCGACGAGGATACGGAGTGATATGAGTTGGCGGCGGCCGTTAGAGCTGGCGGCGGACGCCCGAGAAGTAACGCCAAGGGATGGCGCTCGTTGGCAACCGACATGCCATGTGAGACTCGAGTCTCCTTTAGGGCGAGGCGAGAAGTTACGCGGGCCGGTGGAGAGTCGTAGCCGGAGGAGCGACATTGTATGGCGGTGGAAGTCCATAGGATCGTCCGCCACCGGAAAACCCGGTACATAGGGTTTTCGAATAAATATTTCCGTACCCAATTACATCTTTTGCGGAGGGGCGACTCGATCCGCGTGTTCGACCAAGCCCTCCCTTAGCCGGTACCCAATTATCGACAAGCTGCCTTAGTAGGCAATGGGCATGCAATGGGCCTAGGGTTATCGCAACGGCAAAGTGCTCGTACAAGCCGGCCCTAACTACGTAAACCATCGGGGGAGGGTATGGACGGACGCAACGCGATGAGACATGTGTTGGAAAAAAACGGCGAAAGACCGGGGGTAATAAGAAAAACTATGGCACGGAGGCAAGACCATCACCCGGACACCGTATGAGGCTATGGCCTTCTCTTCTCCCCAGCCCCCGACGGAGGAGAGAAGAGTCGGCTAGGTGGCGAGATGCGTCGGGAGGAGCAGCGATTACCTAATAACATGGTGCGCGTGGATCGAGAAGGGATCGTTGAGGACATGAGCGAAGATTTTTTGGTATGCCTCCCCTCCCCCCCCCTCTACCCACCATACACCCACCTCCGGCGCGACCGGAGTCGCACATGAGCATAGCTAAGGTAGGCACGACTCGACCAACGCCGATTGACCAACTTGGCGGATCAGCTCCCTCGTAGCTATTGTAGCATGCCACGTGACGTGGAGAATAGCGACTAATAACATTCCATGGCGCCCGCCGGCGGCGCAGCGGCGGCGGCCCCGGAGGGGGGTGCGTTCGCAGGCCCGTCGGCACCTACCTCTACCTCCCCGCGGTGGGCGCTAGTAACCATGTAGCCGTGCCATGCCTGGCACGGTAGGGGGCTGAACGAAGTACCGACAGCTGCGATCCGCGGGATCAGCAGCTGTCGGGAAGCCCGGTACGGAGGGTTTTGGAAAAACATAATATCCGTACACCATCACATGGATCTCCCGCTCGGCCTGTCCGATATGTTCTTTCAACGACTAAATACTCACAGATACTCTCCCGCCCTGACGGGTACGAGGACTGCGGAATGTTTTATGGCAAGGAAGGGTACGGACGGATCAGCGGTGGGACGAGGGTGTTGGAGCCGGCGGCGGACAGCTGGGAAGCAGCGCTAGGGCACGGCGCTCGCTAGCAGCCGCCAGCCCTGCGAAACCTTTTGGTCTCCCCTGGGGGAGAGGCCCAAACATCAGCAAGACGGAGGCGGGTCGCAGCCGGAGGAGCGGCACGGTCAGGCGGCGAAGGTCGGGAGGATCATCCGCAGCCGGAAAAACCCGGTACGGGGGGTTTTTGGAAAAATTCCCGTACCCACCATCTTTTTAGGATAGCCGATCCATGGGCACTATCCGTTGCCCTCCCCTAGTCGGTACCCGGTTATCGACAGGCTGCCTCAGGCAGTGTGCCCCGGGTTATCACAACGGCACACTGGTCGTATAGGCGCCCCCCTAACAACGTAAATCACCGGGAGAGGGTGCGGCCAGCACAGCGCGATCAGATGGGTGGTGGAAACAGACGGCAAACGGACAAGGGACATGAGACATTTGGCTCGGAGGCAGGAGAGCCAGCCGGACACCGTTTGCAGCCTAGCTATTTTCTCCTCCCAGCCCCCGCATGAGGGGAGAAGGCTAGACTAGGTGGAGAGTCGCGCCGAGCAGAGCGACTACTATCTCCGATATCTCGGACGGGGATGAGCACGGATCGAGACGAGTCCGACGACGACCTAAGCGAGGGGGATTTTCCACTTGCCTTTCTCCCTACCTCCGGCACGACCGGAGTCGCACATGAGCCGAGGTCAGGCAGGTTCGACTCGACCAGCTCATGCTGACTAGCCTTGCTGATCAGCGACCCCGCCGCGGCTGGAGCAGGCCGCGTATCGTGGAGACTAGCGACATTTTTTAATTTCATACTGTATCCAAAAAAAAAACGTATAGATCAGAAAATAATAAATACCTGGATACGGGTATGTTTTAGACGGAATCGTTACTTCCATTGGAGAGGTTGGGATTAGTGGTTCACGGTCTATCTCACGCTTCTAAGTCCAGCTAGGCATAGCATAAGGGGGGGCCAGAGACTCCACCCGGTTTTTACTGGTATTGGAGTGTTTAATTTCAAATTTCAAAACATTCCATGCATGTATGCATAACAATACATATACCAGAAAAATGAAAATTGTTTACGGGTATGCCTTAGACGGTGTCATTGGAGAGGTTATCATTTGTGGTTACACGGCGTACATCTTAAGCATCGAAGAGACATGCAGTAGGGATGATCACAAGGGGCGCCCGGAGATAGCAAATGTTAACTTTGTGATTGTTGAAAGAAATTCCACATTTCTAGACTAACTGCAATCACGTTCATTCTTGTTTGCATGTTAATGAAAGTTTTTAGTTGGTGAAACTTTAACTCTTGCCAAGATGTGTGGTTAGCTTAGTACGGTACGGTTATCGTGCAGTGGTACATTGTGCACTCACACGAGCGTCGCCTAGCCGGGAGCATGGTCGATGATGAGTTTTAGGTTTGTTTTGAACTTCTACTCTTAGCAGTCGTGCTTGCATGACGCCGCATGTAGAGGGTGCCGGTGCGGATTTACATGCCAGTCCCATATCCCATGAGCGCAAAAAAAAGAAAAACTTCAGCCGCGGGGTAGTGTTCGTGCCTTTTGAAGAGGTACACAAAATGAATTCAGCTAAAGTTGGCGCTCATTGCTGAAGTATGTGGGCTGAAGTGAAGAGGTTTGAGAGCAACCCTACCCTGTATGGTGTACGGATGCTAGCGCCGTACCGTAGTACGGGTAGTTTGATCATTGAACTCGTAAAATATTACCTACTAGTGTTGTTCCCCAAAACGTAAATTGTTGATTGACAATATGCATTTCCTCCACCGGGAATCGAACCCGGGTCTCACGGGTGAGAGCCGTGTATCCTAACCGACTAGACTATAGAGGATTCGTGCCTACTGCGCATTATTACTATAATATATATACGTCTAATCGTCCCGGCGTAAACGATAATCAGCTTCTGCTTGCATTTGGTCATGCAAGCACCACCCGAGGCCTCCAATACCCAGCCGCGCATCTTCTGGTACCATAGCAAGAGCAGTTTCAACGCCGGCAGCCTAGTGGCTATCTACTGTTCTCTCTTCTTAGACCTAGCCAGATTTTACGATATATGGGCAGATGCACTAGGGCAGCATGCGTAGTTATTCATGCCGTCCAGACATAGCATTCCTGTGGATAATGAGGGGCGGAAGAGCAACTGCACATAATAGCATTAACATAACCCAAATTTACGCGCGTTGACGCCCTTGCTCACCACGCACAGCAATGACATAATATAGTGGTGCTACCAACGTTTAGCGAAACTTAACGTCAGCATAAGGTTGAAAGTGCCATAGCATTTACTTTAAAGCCAGACGAACTATCCTCTCGATTTTTACATATTATCTCCATTCTTATTCTGCGTCAATTGGGCGCCCTAGCTTATCCGCAGCCTGTTTCGCAGTCCCCCGATAAAAAATAAGGTGTGTTCGTTAACCCGTTAAAAGTTCGTTAACCCGTTTCACTGTCCCCCGCTTAAAAAGGATAAGCATCATTGACCCGGCCCCAACTCACTTGCTATCCGCAGACGACAAGCTTTCATCACCTGGCTCCATGCTTATCAAGATTAATCAGACTGCTTTTGTCTGAAAAGTCCAAATATATGCTTATTTTGATCTCGATGTCCCCCAGCAAACCATTGTCACCCGAAATTAGCCTCGTCGCAGCCCCGACGGCTCTATGAATACCTGCTGTGGGACAGTCATGTAGAATCGGATACTAGTGGTGCTTGACCTCATATGCAGACCATACCTGGGATTCTGTCCTACCCAACGCTAAAATCGAACAGTACGTGTCAAGCAACCGCCGTTGGCAAAAAGCCGGAGAGGCTTTCCGAGAACACGCGGGAAGTTGTTCTTCAGTCTCTCATAAACAGCCCCGAAAATCATGAATCACGTCTTTGGTTGCAAGACTCGCAGAAATAACGCAAAAAGCAGCGCAGAACATCGCCGGCGGGTTCTAAATAATCTCCCAGCACTCTGCGACTTCATCGAGGATCCATCAGCAACACTGTTTGAATGCCATTAAAAAAATAACAAACGCAGATTGAGAAGAAACATTCGACATGAGCTTTAAAGGCACATCTCGTAAGCACCTGTCCAAGAAATAACAAACGCAGCAAGAAGTGCAAGAAATTCTGCTAAAAAGAACAAAAATATGTAACAGGGATCCAACGACATACGCCACGGAAACAGGTGTCAGTGGGAAGAGGTGCATTGTCAATCTGCCAGCCGTCGCCGTCGGGGTCAATGTTACAGGAGTAGGAGTACATCGTACACTAAGCGCTGGTATGAGTAGATATGGAAAATGCCACCAGCAGAGCTACCTCATATCGTACATCCTTTACCAGTGGATTGATATAGCTATGGGCTGATACACAAAGACGACACGTTCTTGATGCAGCTGTGTCGGTGGTTACGATCGGGCAACCTACTCGAATGGTCTCGAGCGGCCGAGAGTTGTCCTGTGCTAGCAATCAACGCTCTTTTGCGAAATTTGACGCACCTTCCTGTAATGGACAAACACCACCAGCAGCCGGAAAGTTCTCAACCTGACTCACGCCAAGCAGTTCCATCACCACCTGCTTGTCTTTCTACACATCACAGCGATTGTGCGATAACGACAAAAGCATCAAATGAAGCCCAGCTTCTCAGAAATTTACCTGTTGTACATCTTTCTATCCGTCTGATAGAGGTTTGCAGCCTCGGGATTCGCAGGACTAGCGCAGTTGGGGTCTGTCAGCAGACTCTGTTTCGGAAAAAAGGGGGGGTTATCAGAACAGACTGCACCCAGGCCGAGGCGCAGCACGCAGGAAAAACACCCATAAAAAAATTAAGTACGCAAATAGAATACAAAGGACAAACCTGGATGGAGGTGAGCAGAGTGCTAATGTTGTGAATCGGCGACCACTGGTCTTGGATTATGTCCATGCAGATGGTCCCGTCCGAGTAGACGTTTGGGTGGAAGATGTCGCAGGTGAAGCGCACCCTTGGCGGCTTTTCAGGATACTGATCGTTGAAGACAACCCGTAACGAAAACGCTCCACCTGAAAATGGCCCATGCACTCAGTGGGCTAACATCACAACCAACCCAATCACAGTCACCCACACCGCTGCCACGGATATAAACCCAACACACCTTCCCAGGCAGAGTCATCTGGACCGAATATTGTAGCTGACCACACAAATAGGTTGTCTTCAGACATGGGGCTCGCGCTGCACCCCTGCATAAGGCCATACCCATAGGGAGGAAATGTTAGCACAGCACCACGGAAGCACTCGGCAACCTGGCAGGAGTACAGGTAAGGTTTCATAAGGTCATCCGTACTGCTGCATTAATCAGCATAAATATGTAGAAACGTGGATGGATGACTACTTTGTGTGCTAGCCCCCAAGCCCATACACACTGCAAGCCGTGATAAAAACGGATTGCACCGCAGAACCTGCGTGCCCGCCGGGTTCCCGCTTTTAGTGGATAGGGTCTTGCCTAGCGCAGAAAAAACGGTGGTGATGCGAGAGCTTTATAGGTTGATTATTGCATAACGGGAGGGGGAGCTTCAAGAATGGAAATAGAAACCACTGCTGGACCAAGTCGGCCTAAGCGAGTGCTACGCTGCTGAGGTCGGAAAATACAAGTACCGCACAATAACGTAAAGCTGGATCACAAACCCAGACACACACGCCATAGCACTAGGTTCCCAGGGCTGAATCATTGAGCCGAACTAAATGATGGAGGGCGTTATGTCTTGCGCGTAACGTAGTCGGAATAAGCACCACAGTGTAGCGCCTGAGTCGGGACGCGGCAAACTTCATACGGTATACTTTGTCGACTCCGCCTGCGTGTAAGGTATGAAGGGAGCACAACTGCACCGCCTCCAGTCCCCCACCCCGCAAAAGTCTCAAAACCAATTGTCTAGGCACGCACCTACTGCATCATAAGTACGAGAAAGGGTGGGCTGGGAGAGGAAAAAGCGCAGAAGGAGCCGAAAGACGCAAGACCGTCTCAAGACGTATTCTTGGCGACCGCCCGTGTCTACTCGGTACTTAAAACGCGCACCTCCGGGGGCTCGTTCTTTATGTACTTCAGGTCGGCCATTAGCCGAAGCATGGCAGCGGTGGTCATTTTACTACTAGGCAAGCTGGGGAAGTAGGTAGCGCAAATAGGTTGCTGCGGTTCTGCTTTGCCAGGCAGTGTCGTCCTAGACCCGGGTTCTCCACTGCTACAGAGACTGGCGTGCTCGTAAAAAATATGAAGCAACTCAGATGAACCAGCTACGGTACTATGCCTCGTCGACCGCGTCGAGGCGCTGATACTTGCTGATACTGTAGAGAGATACGGGTACTGTGTGAAATTAAAGATACTTTTTTACAAGAAAAAGCAGTGGAGGTACTGTGTGAAATTGGCATTACGTCGGTAGCAGTCGCTAAGTGGGTTTATTGGCGTACTTGCGCATCGCTTTCTTTTGGTCTAATTCGCTTGAAGTCCGTGCACCAAACGCCTGACGCTACTGATCAGAAACGACACATACAGTACTGCAGCGATGTCAATGCGCGTAAGTAGTACGTACGTATAGTCCTTACCCAGTGTACCCGAACATGTCGTACTGGCGACAATGGTACCTGCTGGATTCATCCTGCTGTCCTACGACACTGCGATGGCTAAAATCGGTCGTCGGCCTGTCGCTCTGTCTGGGAATCCCGAATCATGTGCTATTGCTAGATTGGATTTGATGACAAAAAAAAAATATGCTCATGGATAGACTGCTTGGCATATGGAATAATCTCGGGCAGTCTTGCATTGGGATCTAAGCAACTAGACGCGGACCTCCGCACTTCCGCTTATTCACTTAGCACGCCTCCGGTTCAATCGGTCCATGACTACTATCCCTTCGCTCTGGAGAATGGGGGCCGGTTGGCGTCTATGGCGGTTGAGTTGGTTGATCGCGTGGCTATTTTGGTGGCAGTTCGTCGCTTCTATGTCATGGGTGCTTCGGACTCTCGTTCATTACGTTCTGACATTTATGTCCGCATGCAACACTTCGTTCGTCGATATAAAAAATATTGAAATTGTAATTGTTTACAACATGTGCCGGCAAACTGGACCGATTGGTGTCTCTCGGGCCACTCTACTTTGCCTTTCAGGACTTATTAGCAAGTTGGGCCAGGGTCTCTTCGACCAAGTACACCTATCGACACACCTAGCTTCACTGTGCGTCGACGTTCCTCGGGAGTTAAAAAACTGTACGCAACCTGAGTAATTGCCACAATCCCCCCGCCGAAGCAGTAACAGCCTAAAGAATGTGTAATCAAGAAAAACAGATCTAGAAATAAATCCACTTGTCGAGAAATGCAAAACTTAACTGCTGCTCGACCTTCACGATGCTCGGCCCGCTCCCACCGAACCGGGGTGCCGACCGGCCGAGGCCGGTCGGCGTTCGGGAGGGACGACGGGCCAGCCTAATCTAGCTCCCGCGTGACTTCGGTCTTGCCGACGATAGGAGGGGAAAGGCTGGCAAAAAACCCCTCCTCGCGTGGTCGCTCGTCGATCCCGCCACCCCATCCCGTAAGCCCCGCCAAGGTCGTTGCCGCATCCGCCGGCGCGACGGTCCTCCTTGTCGAGGTCCCCCTTCCCCTCGAGGGCAGGTGGGGGGGACCGAGACACACAAACATAGAAAAAATGGGCGCTCCTGCCTCTGTACATGATTTTCCCCGCTCATTTCCCCGGTATTTTCTCTGTCTGGTACCCGGGTATCTGTCATGTAGTCATGCCTGCGTCCGTACCCTCCCCCCTCTGATCGCCCGTCCACCTAGCATACTTTGTTGAAACATGGGCCTCCGCGCTCACCCGGCCCCCCCCGCAAGGGTCTCGTCTATCCGGTAGTGGGTATCGAGGAGGGGGGGGGGGGGGGGGGGGGGGGGTCGGGTCACCATAGCCGGATCCGTCGGGCCGCGGGTGCACGGAAATTAGTCAAAAACCCTCCGTACGGGGTTTTCCGGCGGCACGGACCCGGAGGGTCGTCGTCGCTAGATCTTGTCGCTCCTTCCGTCGCGACTAGCCTCCTTGCCGCCCAAGCTTACTCCTCCCCCCGGGAGATGTATCTTGTCGGCGTGGCGGCTCGCTAGTGAGCTCCCTACCCTTGTGCTGCTCCCCAACTAGCTCGACGCCGGGTACGGACATTAGTTTAATTTCCAAAAAGCCCTCCGTACATGGCTTTCCGGCGGCGGCTGATCCTAAGGATCGCCGCCGCCTCGCAGCGCCGCTCCTCCGCATGCGACCGGCCACCGACTTGTGCCATGTCTTGCCTCACCCTATGGGGAGTGTCGATTGGCACATGGCTGGTCGGCGTCTAGCGAGCGCCCTTTCCTGGCTGTGCTTCCCGGCTGGCCACCACCAGCTCCAACACCCCCCTCCCACCGATGACCCGGCCGTACCCTCCTCGCCATCAAACGCTCATGAAGTACAGGCTCCACCCCCTCGGGGTAGGACTGCTCTTAGTAGTATCTGTATGCGGAAAAACATATTGGACGGGCCGAGCGGGAGATTTTGGCGCCGGTGTCGCACAGAAATTATTTTTTCAAAGCCCTATGTACATGGCTTTCCCGACAGATGCTGATCCCGAGGATCGAGCTGTCGGCCCTCTTAGCCCCCTACCGTGCCATGCTTGGCACGGCTACGGGGTTTCCAGCGCCCACCACGGGGAGGTGAGGGGATGCCGGCGGGCCTGCGAGCGCACCCCCTCCGGGGCCGTCGCCGCTGCGCCGCCGGCGGGCGCCTTCGTCGGTATACTTATGTTCCCTTTCGACGCTTTTTTGGGGATGAGCGGCGAGAATTCCTCAGCAGTCTACTAGAATTATAATTGTTACTCTTCATGGTACTTTGGGTTCCTATCTTCGCGATGCTTTGCATGATGCATGGCAGTGCCGGCGCTTTGGCATGCCGCGTTGTTCCTCGGGCTTGGGCCTATGGCGTTTTTCCCTCCTTACTTTCCCCTTTTTGATTGGTGGTTTCCACTGTTTTTTTCTTTTGAGGATCATTATTACAAGTAATCATTATGTGCACTCTTCCCATAAAGTCCGTTACTAGCGGTACGCAGTTAATTACCCGCCACGCACAGCCGCGATGGCCATGCAATTCGATTGGGGGGTAGAGTAATGACTTTCGAAAAACACACTATGGCGCGTTGTTCACTGACGCGAGCACCTCTATCGGCACGCTCCGATTATTGTGGGCACACACGTTGGATTTGCGGCCGAAATTTTGCATGCCGAAATTTGTGGATGTGCAGGTTATGTACGCCTCTATGCGTGGCTCGATGCACGTAGTGTCGCGACAAGCCGGGAGACTACTCGACATTGGGTTTTCAGCATGTTTGCACAATTGCACGAGTATCCGCCGAGTGTGTTGCGCCCGGCCGCCTACAGAGCGGCAATACCGGGAATGGCATATCTTGTGCACTAGGTTTTCTTGCCAAGTGCCCGAAAATACAGCCAAGGAGCACGGGCTAGGGACCTATTGGGCTTGAGGGGCGGTTGGCTTGGAGTGTAAGCACCCTAGCGCGCGGATCGCTGGCCTTTCAAGCTTTCGCATCGCCGGGCGTGAAATATGGCGGGGAGCTTTCAAAGTACCCTAGCACGGGCCTTGGGTTGGCATGCGGCAAATGGCACGGCACCATGCCGACAATGGGCATGAAATGGGCAACGCCGTGAATAGACGCAATATAGAGCGCTGATTGTTGAGCGTATTGGCGGAGCGGTCCAAGGGCTGCTAGCCCCGCGCGAATGTGGCAGATTTTGAAACCCTGAAAACTTTAGTTGGTTGTACGAGGGGCTAGATGGCATTGGACGGCGGATTTGACGCGAAAACCGGCCGGTAGGCGTAAATATAGTTAAAAACTTATATTTACTTGGGGGAAGGGCTTCCATTTGCAACTGGGTTTGCTCAAATCGGACACCGTACGGCAAAGCTAGGCTTTTTTAAGCCTCCCAAGCTGTGGGTTTCCGGCCCCTATCCCACCCACGTCAAGCATTTTAACGACAGAGGCCATCACACCCACGTGCTCCCATGTTTGCGGACAGCATGCTGGGATCATAAAAACCGCGTGTTGCGTCGCCAATTTCGGGACTTTTCACGAGCCAAAGTGTGGGAAATCCTAATTCCGGGGCGCCCGAATCAAGGTATGCCCCGAAATCGGGGTTGACCCGGAAACCCTAATACGTCAGTTCGTAGCCGTGACGGGCCCCATTTGTGCCCCGCTTCCCCCTTTACTTCACCGTCAACACAAGTTTCGGTCCGGCTTTTCAACGAGCTAAAGTACAGTTAAACCTTAGAAACCCTACATGATAAACACCCGCCCTACGCGAAAGGCCCTATTTCACTAGTAACGGACTTTATGGGAAGAGTGTATGTATCTATACCATGCACTCACTCTTTGGTATGAGTATTATACCGCTCGTGTACCCCCGCGGGTTTCGGATGTGTTGATCTAGTGACTTGGGGGTAGCGTGAGGGTCATCGCTATATGTAAGTGCCGGGTAGTTAAGTGGAAGTTGCCGTTCTCTTTTCGAGCTCCTCCTTGTATACGAAATCTCACGGATAGTCCGAAATGCAACCATACGTTGTTGATAATTAGAACTATCACCTAAGTTGCCATTATCTTTTCATTGAAAAGTAGGCAGTAGGAAGAGAGTGGGAGCACGAAGTCACCAAAACTCACACTGATTTTCGGTGAACCATCGTTGTTCCTACTCTCCTACTAGGTGCGCGACTTCCGCCGCAACGTGACTTCCCGCTCACACCACCTCATGCGTCGCTGCCACTACCGTTGCACGAGCATTCCACCCTCCCACCATATATCGCTCGCATATATTACACCACTCAGAGCGCTACGAAGGGTCGCTTGATCCGTGGGGTGTGTGCGTTTTACCAAATTTTTGAAAGATGGCGCCGTTTTTACCGACCGTCCAACCCCGAGCAATCCGTCCGTGGCTTTATGACTCAATTGAACGCACTTGCGCTTGCTCTGTCTGATAATTTACGAGGCGTCGCAGCTTTGACGCAGTATGGACGCAAGTGACGGGCAGGATTTTGTGTTGCCGTATGCGGGCGTCGGGCGACGACGCGGGCGGTACCGGGTACTAGTATATGTAAAGGCCGCGGGGGCAATACATGTACCTTTTACAATCCATGTATCGTATAATTCCTACATAATCTGAATTTAAGGCAACTTCCATACCGTTATCTTTGAGGAACTCCCTTTTTCCGGTCGTGGGACCAACTGCGAGCCAATCGCAATTTGGAAGGAGGATAACAACTTCAGCCTTAGGGTTTCCCTTGTTGTCTTTCTCTTACTAGAACACAGTTTAAGGCCGGTTCTTAAGTGAATTTTGCCACCATCCGGGACAGATGAGATGTTACTCTTTGGTATGCGGATGTGGATGCATCGTAACCATACTGCGTATCACTGCGATGGTAATAGTACTTTCTCAATGATTGTGAAAATTTAGAGAAAAACGCATTGTGTGTGTGTGTGTGTGTGTGTGTGTGTGTGTGTGTGTGTGTGTGTGTGTGTGTGTGTGTGTGTGTGTGTGTGTGTGCGTGCATGTGTGCGTGTGTGAGTGTGTATGTGTGTGTGTGAGTGTGTACGTATTATAACAGATATACACACACATATATATATATATATATATTGAGAGAGTGTGTGTGTGTGTGTGTGCGTGCGTATGTGTGTGCGCGCGCGCATGCGCTCGCGCGTGTGTGAGTGTGTCAAAGCATCATATAAAATAAGGCATTGAATAATAAAGGCAATCAAGGCGCAACTACGAGCCGCTTGTCATA